>ML675621.1:5297984-5467330 GCA_007922155.1 Mesoclemmys tuberculata
CCCCCCCCCACTCTGTTACAGTACTTATATGCCAGTGGTGAATATTTCAACCATTGTCTATACAGATTTTAGTTTTGAAATAATGGGAACAGTTTAACTTTCCCTTCAGGTTCCTCTTATTTGAGATCATCTTACCTCTGCTGCAAAATGCCTCCCACTGACTGTGTGCTCCGAGCCTTCTGGCTTGTTCCTGTTTCCCCAGTGTAGGTGAAGCTCAGCTGCAGTGTATTGGAAAGGGAGGTTTCTAATGTACATTGTAGGAAGCAGAGTCATTCTTACTGCAAGTAGACCAAAAAATACGGGAGAAGATGATATTGCAGTGTTGACACACATGGTACAAGAACTAGTGTGTCTGACTTCATTGGATGCAGAGAATTAGAATAGCAAAATAAACTATTCAGGTTCTTAACCCAGAATCCTGCACATGCCATACGTTATAGTATCTGGAAGATGGTCATTTTTAGCAGTCTTTGGAACTTTCTAGGCAATTCAAGAGTTTAGGACATTTCCCCCTATGTTCTTATAGAATTTAATAAATGGAATTTGAATTGAATGGAAGAGTTGTGATTTCCCTATTGGTATTGGAATTTTCCCCTTTCCCTGGACACTGCTAACCCATCTCAAGCTTATTAAAGGGGATCTCTGAAGCAAAACAAAATGTTTGAGCTTTTTTCTTCTCTTTTGTGACATATACAGATGGCTTAATAAACTACTGTTTTCCCCAGATGTAATTAACTATTTTGCTAACATTTGACTTGAGGTTCTTGTCTCCCTCTCCTTAGTGGAGAGCCTTGTTCACCTGAAGAGCGATGTCAAAAAAAGCTGCAGCCATAACCTTAAGAATCATCATTCTTTTCTCTTCAGTTTGGTGGAGGGAATGCTGCAGCTCAGGTCAACCTCCTGCAACATGCCTAAGGTCCTTCATCAAAGAGTGGGAATGGAGAGGCTGTGTTCGTTCTTGTGTAGAATTAAAAGTAGAAAAGAAACTATGTAGGTTTGGGGGTTTTTTATCATTAAACTTTGACAACTTCTGAACATACTAAGAACTGTAAAGGATGCCCCTTTCTTTGCAATTCACTTTCAAGTGACTTCCAAAGGGATAATGTTTTGTCCCTAAAATGCCCCAGATTTGGGGCAGAACAAGAGTTTTTCAAACCTTTTCCAGAGGAAGATATCATTGGAGCCACTACAAAGAACCACAGTCCAACACGTGAATTATTCAGCTTGTGTTAAATACTCTGCTCCAGTGTTTTAAATCTAATTTAAGTAGATAATTGTACCTAGGGGAATCAGTTATGAAGCAGTACTCTAATTTTCTGTAAGAATTAATATGAAACCACATTGCTGAACAGGCCTTTGGATAGGTCTGTGGACATAAGAGACTATAACAGTAGATGCTATAATGATGTTCTGCAGAACAGAGACTGAAGTTTTTATTACTCAGAAATTTAGGGTTTGCTTTGTTTCCAGAAAACTATCTCACCTAGTCCTTTAGTGTTACAACTCTTGAGCAACTTGGTTTTGGGAAGCAGAGGGAGACCAGGGGTCAGACCCTAGCAGGTTTTTTCTTACCTGAAGAATGGGCTCATGGTAAAAACGTAAGAACGGCCATACTGAGTCAGACCAATGGTCCATCTAGCCCAGTATCCTGTCTTCCAACAGTGGACAATCCCAGATGCTTCGAGGGAGTGAACACAACAGGGCAATTTTATCAAGTGATCCTCCCCTATCGTCCAGTCCCAGCTTCTAGCAGCCAGAGGTTTAGGAACATCCAGAGCATGGGATTGTGTCCCTAACCTCTTGACTAATAGCCAAGGACCTATCCTCCAAGAATTTATCTAATTCTTATTTGAACCCAGTTATACTTTTGGCCTTCACAACATCCCCTGGCAATGAGTTCCACAGATTGACAGTGTTAAGAAGTACTTCCTTATGTTAGTTTTAGTCCTATTGCCTATTAATTTCATTGAGTGACCCCTGTTCTTGTATTATGTGAAGGGGTAAATAACACTTCTCTCTTCACTTTCTCTGCACTTTTACACATCACTTTCTGATTGTATAGATCTCTATCAAATCCCTCCTCAATCTCTTTTCCAAGATGAACAGTCCCATTCTTTTTAATCTCTCCTTATATGGAAGCTGTTCCTTATCTGTAATAATTTTTGTTGTCCTTCTCTGTACTTTTTCCAATTCTAATATATCTTTTTTGAGATGGGACCAGGTGTGGGCATGCCATAGATTTATATAGTGGCATTGTATGTTCTGTTTTTTTATCTATCCCTTTCCTAACAGTTCTTAACATTTTCTGTTAGCTTTTTTGAATGCCACAGCACATTGAGTGGATGTTTTCAGAAAACTATCCATGATGACTCCAAGATCTCTTTTCATGAGTAATAACAGCTAATTTAGACCCCGTCATTTTGTACATATAGTTAGGATTATGTGTTCCAATGTGCATTACTTTCCATTTAACAACATTGAATTTCATTTGCCATTTTGTTGCCCAGTCACCCAGTTTTGTGAGATCCCTTTGTAACATTTCGCAGTCTGTTTTGGACTTAACTATGCTGAGTAATTTTGTATCATCTGCAATCTTTGCCACCTCACTATTTACCACTTTTTTCCAGATAATTTAAGAATATGTTGAACAGAACTGTTCCCAGTATAGTTCCTTGGGGAACCGGGCTATTTATGGGTATGGTACAGAACTGGTTTACCCCACAGAAATAGTGAGTAAAGAGAGGCTTGCCTGTCAAGCTCCTTTTAACAAAGCATACTGGGTGGGGTGAAGTCTGACATATTTTATAATGCAGTTTCTTTTGACATTTTGGCAGTGCTGGGGAAGGATGTGCTTTAGGAGAGCCTTGCTAGTGTTCTTGTCTGTAAGTCTTTAACTTGTTTCTAGACAAATGTGTTGGGAAGTGATTTCTAGGTATTCTACTTAGTGTTCTTGTAATCAATATTCTGGCTTTTAAAGAGACTGCATCTCTGTTCTCATCCCTGTTGTTGTTGCCTTGACGCTACAGTGGAGGACAATAGGCATGTGTGTAAACTGGTCCTAATGGTTACATGTGCCTTTCTGTCTCACACTGACAGGATTTCTCTGTTTTAATTCAAGTAGTAGAGGCATTTGGTGAAACTCCCAGGTTTGCTTGATTTTTGTCTTAAATTCAGTTGAACCACTTCTTTTATCCTTCTAGTTGATTACAGGAGCTATTAAGGGTCACTTATCCAGATTTGACTGATTTTTCCCTTTCTTTCTAAACAAAGCTTCAAAGCTTGTTTCTATTTCTGAGTATGTAAACCAAATTAACAAGAAAAGCTTTTCAAAAGCATAAGGATCCATTCTAGGAGTTAATCTAAAGACTAAAGTGCCACAGTTATGTTTATGGTACACTGATGTGTGTTTTATAATGACAAGTTTCTTTAGCTAGTGATCTAAGATGTTTGTATTCTGTTGCAAGGGCTTGGTCCATCACAGCCAATAATGTTAGTAATTAACAAATGAAATAAGTCCAGTAACTCTTTCCTTCAAATTCTCTTGCTGCCCATTTGATTTTCTTACCTGAATGACCATTATTGGTCAACATAAACTGGTTAGTGGAGGACACATTGTAGCCTATAAGCTCTAAAGGCAAGAGAGTGCTATCATATTGGAGAATATCATTATGAAAATCTATTGGGGATTGGAATACTCCTCCACAAGATGGATACTTCTTGGGCCAAGTTTTCTCTCCATCAGGACCTGTGAATGTTAACAGAGGAAACAGGTTTATCAATCTTTGCTGTAATCTTCACTCGTTTGTTCCCTACACACTAGCAACAACTGGTTTGGATAACACAAGAACTCCCCTAAATATTCACCCAAAACTCAGAACAGAACCTGTCCTTTTCTCTATTTAAAAATGGTGAGGTAGATTGAATGTGTAACACTGAGAAAGGGGAGTTTATCACTGGAAAGAAGGGGGCCAAATTACTGTAACCAAAGCTGTTCCTGTAACTTCCTTGAGTGAGTTTGTTAGAGTTTCACCCATCATTACGAAGAATTGTGGTGCAAAAAATGCTTATATATTGTTAGACTCAAATTCATTTAAGTCATTAATACATTAATATTATTAGTCACTACATCCATGAACTTGAGTCTAGTCTTCCCCACTGTCAAACAGGAAAAACCTGCAGAGAACTTGACATATGTATTTTTTAAATGATTCAATTCCATAGAAATAAACTAACAACACATGAACTAAGAGCCAAATAATTTGCACATTAAACATTGGTAAGTTATAAAGGACTCATAGATCTTGTAGGAACTGAAATCCAGAGTATAGAAGTTGCTTCATTATTTGTCAGAGTTATAGGAAGCTCTCAGAAGTGAAACAAAGTGACTTAGAGATTAGCAAAAGCTCAGCAAAGATTAGTTTTAATGTCACCTTGTAGTTCACAAAAGCATGTTTTTATGAATGGAAAAATGAACACTGACTAAGTTTGTTACTGAGCAAATGAATGTATTTGCTATGTGAGAAGGTGTTAGTTCTGATTGGGTAAATTACTAATGCACTTTTGCAGTCTCATGCTAATGCTCTTATGTATTTGGTTACAAGTTGTCAAAGAAAAAGCACAGTGTCTATTTCCCTTGAGCAATCAAGGAAAATGCACATTGGATTGGGGAAAAACAGGAAAACATAATTTTTCTCCAGTCATGTTTGGCTTTGTTAATTCCAGTGAATTGAAGTCTTCACTGGTTTCAAAAGTGTCTGAAAGACAAAATATGATGAGAAATGTTTTTTGTGAAATTTAATTAGTTTTATAATCTATTCCCAAATTATCTTCTAACTGATCCAGTGCATGTATTTTTAGTCTCCAATCACTTCAGACAATCATATTAAACTGAGTTTATTCATACGAGCTGAAAACAATACCACTTGGTAAAGATTTTAAACAGTGCTTGTTCTAGTGCTGTATCTCTTAATTTGTATCTTTTTTTCAAGTTTAATCTCTGCCTTCATGTGTGCATAACGGGCAAAACCTTCTCCTCTCTCACAAATATTCAAGGATCGAAATGTAGCAGAAATTCTGGGCGACTGACTTTGTTCTCACTTATGCTGGGTTTACTGCTGCAATTCCACTGATGTCAGAGCAGCTGTTCCTGACTTACACTGGTGCAGGGATGTCCAGATCTGACCCTTTTTTGCTTCTGCTGTGTGTGAGCCCAGGTGGTGGAGAACCCAGGTGAGGAGTTCTACCTTCTTCAGACTAGCTGTGATTGTACCCTGTGCAGGAGGAATATAGTCAACGTACTAATGTACAGGGTTGATCCAGTGGACCAAAACCCTGTGTGAGAGCAAACAGCATACGATATCTACAACTCTCCCTCATTCTGAATACCAATGACTATTGCTCCTAATAGTGGACTAGGGAGTTTTTTGTTCTTCCTAACACCAGAGTTCCTTTTTCAGGAGTATGGGTCTCAGTTTAAACATCCACAGATGCCTGACTTGCATATGTTCTCTGAGTGTGCACATTTGTATACACAATTTAGAAAACTAGGCCTGGAAAAGTAAGCTTTTTCTATTGTGGTATTTGATGCTTCACATGCATGGAAACAAGATTTGCCTTGTCATTCAGTACATCCTGTATCTTGTGAGAATGCATTAGGGTTGCCCCTACTACCTCCAAATCACATAAGAATGCTTAGAACTGTTAACTTGCCATCAGCTTTCTCTAGTGACTGATTTTGTTGTATACTCTTCTGAAAACACATGGTGTTCTGTCACTGCATTTATTCCTGCCATGTTTTACCATTATATACTCCCTTTTTTTCAGAATCAGCAGGTCTCTTGTGGGTTTCCTTATAGAACCAACTCTGTGTAGTAAGTTGGCAGCATGCCAAAGAAGACGTTTTTGCTCAGGCCTAGACTATTTGAAGATGGCTTTATAATAAGCTGCTATCTTGCTTGAAGTGCATGCCTCAAGGGTCCATTGCTCACTATCTTCTGCAGATGACATTACCCTCAGTTTCTTGTATTGCAACAGCTCATCCAGTTTTGGAGTTCTAATAGCACATTGAAGTGTGGAGAGGTAACAAATAAGGACTTATTTTACAGTTTCTGCTTGTTTTAGAGTATATTCTATCTGTAAAAATAATCCCTTTTATGAGAGTTAGGATGTATCATAGGCATTGTGAAAACTAATGGTGCCATGCCACCAGCTGACATCTGCAGAAAGGAGGAGTTCCCAGGCACCCACTTCCATAGCAGAGGGTGCAGTATACTCATTCAATGGCTACTGAGGGGAAGGTCAGCCCTGAACCCTCTCTGCTCATTTCAGATATCTAGGTGCCAACAGGCAGAGGAGAGAGCCAAGAACTATACTTTTGGTCTGGAATCTGGCCAGCTGCTTCTTGGATGTGTGGTGGGAGAGGGGCACCTCTTATACCCTTGTATCACTTGGGGATCCACACATGTGCTGCCCAAAATAGACCCCATGCTTGTATTGAATAGCTTCAAACTACTTGATTTGTCTCAAACATAATCTCGTTCATAATAATTTTGGTAATCTTTCAAACATGCTGTGTTTGATTAAAAAATAGCTTTTTTTACAAGTTGACATCTCTTCTCTAGTCATCTCTTTGTGTTGAACCATTACATTAGAATTCATACTTTGTACTCCATACCACTGTTATATTCTAGACTGAATATCTATTTTTAGTCAACTAAAATGGCAAAAAGAGATAGACACATCAAGTGTGAGAGTAAGCTTGATTTGGTGGCTGAGAGCCATTGAAATGGGATTGCTTTTGAAGTGCCAAGGGTGATTGAAGCTACACACTTTTCCTTGGCTCGCTGGGAAGACATATATGATGTAATCACAGAACAAAACGACTGGAAAAATATTGTAGCTAAAAGGGAAAGCACAGCCGATGGACACACACACTAACCCTTCATCAAGGCAGGTGTTCAGGCAGTGGGATCCAAGGGCCTGGAATATTTTACTAGAGTTCGCCAAACCATCTGAAGCTCTTACCGAAAGCTGATTCAATGTACGCACTGATTTTAGATGTCTTATCATTATGTGTTCTAACCATGCAGTTACTGCACTGCATGTAAAGTGCACTGACACTTTTAAAAGAAGTGTTAAAAATGTTGATCCAGCAGTTTCGTAGCTAAAAGGGCTGCTTGAGTGAATAAAGTTGCTTACGTACATGCTGACAAGTTTGGGCCCTAACAGAGTATATTTTTACCAAAATGTTATGGTTTCATTTTCTCCATTTTAGTGTCCACCCACTAAACCGTGTTATACCTATGTCTGCTAGATTGAAGAGCCCTCTATCATCAAATTTCTGTTCCCCATGTAGGTACTTATAGACTGTGACAAAGTCACCCCTTAATCTTCTCTTTGTTAAGATAAACAGAGTGAGTTCCTTGAGTCTATTGCTACAAGGCATGTTTTCTGGTCCTTTTTAATCATTCTCATGGCTGTTCTGTGATCCCTCACCAATTTACCAAATCCTTCTGGAACTGTGAGCACCAGAATCTAACTTAGATCAGATTATTGATGTCTAAACTAGTTCAAATATTTTAAAAGGAAAACGAATGAATATGAAAATTATTGATAGATGCTGATGTTGTTAAGGTTTAATATTCTGGGAGCTTGTCTTCCACATATATAATCTAACTGCATCTCACTTATTTCCAGAGTAGCTTCTATTTTAGCGTCCATTTGACTTCAGATCACTTTGATTCTTTATCGCCTAGATCTTCATGGCATATCTTAAAGAGAATTTAAATTCTCTTTAGTGGGTTTCAGATCTAATAAATGGTACCCTGATAGTTGTTGAAGGTGCATGCTATCCATCTTGCATGTGTTTTAGCGAAAGACTGACCCATTCATTAGAACATTGGACAGAAATCTACTATATACTATTTATTTTGGGTTATGGGAATACACACACTTTGAGGACGTAACCCAGCTCAGCAGGAAATGAGAATAATTGGTCTCTTGAGGTTGAGACACGATGTACAAGTCTTCGTTAACTTTTACTGCAAGAAATGAAACCTTTATTTTAACTTCTGTTACTTTTAATCTGTTTGGCTTATCTCTCTTCCGCAAATGTATGACAACTAAAACACCTACACCAATTCTGTCCTCGGGTGCTTTCCCTTTCACTTCAATACAAGTTCTTTCTGTCTAACAGAGTAGAATTCAGCCCTTTCTATCTTGTTCATGTATTTCAGATGGCATGAGCCTGATCCTGTAGTCACTATTCAGACAAAACTTCCAGGATTCTCCCTGGCATCTTCACTACAAAACTTCATACCTGTTTTCCAGCACCCATGGAGCTGTAGATTTCATGACTGACAGGGTATACCAGGTGTTTGTTGGCTTATGCTGGAGGCCCAACCACCTTGGTGCACCCTGCCTGAAGATGATGTCCTTTTGGGGAAAAAGAGCATCGAGTTTAATCCTCCATGAGCTGCCTAGAAAAGCCACTAAGGATCAGTTGCAGGTGGAACCAATGACAATCAGTCCTCCAACAGCTACATGGGCTAGGAGCAGGTGGAAGTCAATCACAGCCTAGCAAGCAAGATAAAAAGGGATGTCCTTGAATCAGGGGGCAAAGTTCTGTGTGGATCTGGGACAGGAAGGAAGGGTTGCCACAGTCTTAACCCAAGAAGCCCAGACCGAACTCTGACTGCACCTTGCTAAGGTATTGGGTTTCCAGGAAGTCACTAATATCTTGTACCAAAAAGATTATGGCACTCACATGATTGCTAAATGGCTAGTCTTTAATTATTAGTAGGACAGAACTCTAACTTCAGCCACTGGAAACCACCTCATGTAGTGCAATACACTTTTTCAGATCTACTTTTTTGGAGGGATTGGGTGATTTGTGGGATTAGGAGATGAAAACTTCTACACCAAGGTCAAAGTTGAGATTGGAGGTAATTTCTAACTTGTAAAATATGCCAATTGCTAAGGTTTTTAGGGACATCAATGAAATTAGGGTGGACGTGCACATTTCTAGTAAGCAAAGAGAATGACAGCCAATGGGGATTAAACTAAAGATTCTTGTCTGTTTCCCCACACCAGCTTCAGCTAGCAACTCATCAACTTGTTTCCTTGTCCATAACCAGTTTTTCCAGACGTTACAGGAACCCTGCATATTGTCATCTGGCCTTCCTTGTTTTAGTGTGCCAGAACTCACCTGAAAGAGCTGGACTCTTGTCACACTTTGTTTGCTGTTATGAAATGATTCCCTTAGCAGATAAGCAATGGAGTTCTAAGGCACTTTTTAATTAACTCAGCTGTAACAGATTTATTATGAAATAGAGTTTCCCTTTGGAGGGCCAGATTCAACCCTGGCATATATGGGGGAAATCACTGGAAGCTGTCCCTGCATGCAGTAGTGTTCACTCCGGCTCACTCTTGCATAAGGGACATAATGCGTGGGAGGAATGGACGAAAGGAATGAGTGACAGGATTACATGGTATTTAAATGTCAGACATTGGAAAACAGCTCTGATATTTTGATGCAATGGGTATGAAAAGTAGGTAGCAACAGTCGGGGAATGGATTGCTATGGAAATAGGAGTCCTTTATTGCAGAACAAGGGCTAAATTGAGAGAGAAATCTAGGGAGCATGTATTGGATCTTAGACTTTCTTCCAGATCACCTCAGCATGTATGTTGCATAAACTGCTTTAGTGCTTGTCTACAGAAAAAAAAAATCATCTTATGTTTGAAAATAGGAAGCCCTCAAATTAGATGACATGCTGTCCAGGGCTTTGTGGTCATGGTGGACCAGTACAAGCTGTGCTCAGCATTGTCGCCTAATACTCCCGATTGTGTTCAATTGTAAGATTCCGTAGTGTGGGCAAAGCTCCCAGAAGGCCTCGTGTGACTGATTTAGATTTGCTTGGATTCAGGCCCATTTGTACATCACCTCCGAGTTTAGCCCACTGATGAAGGGCGTCTGTAACTATCAACGAGCACTGGAAGATAGGACCAGGGAAAGAAAAGCAACTGACAGCAGAGTGTAAGAAGTTGCAATTTAAGACAGATAGGGCCAGATTAAGGCACCACCTACTCGTGCTGAGAGCCCCAGCTCCTGGGGTCATGAGATTAGTTAAATTGGAATTTTCAAAATAGAGAGTTTCTAGCCCTCAGAGTTGTGAAGAAAACTTCAGAACATGACAAGTGTAATCAGTGTAGCAATAGCTGCAGCCAAATGATACCCTACAGCTAGGCACCCCTGGAGGACCTGTGCCAGCTGACTTGGGCTGGCAGGGATAGAGCTGTGGGGCTGTTTAACTGCAGGATAGATGTTCAGGCTCGGGCTGCAGCCTGAACTCTGGGACCCTCTCACCTTTCCGGACCCTAGAATCTGGGCTCCATCCTAAGGCTGAACATCTACACTGCAGTTAAACAGCCCCTTAGATGAAGCCTGAGTCAGCTGGCACGGGCCAGCCTGAGGTTTTTTATTTCAATGTAGACATATCCTCTGTGTATGTAACAAAGGCACATGGTTTCCCAGCACAACTTCTCCCTTAGCCAGGTTGTGCGAGGCCTCTGCGCAGGGCCTAAAGAAGAAGGAAGGTTCCAGGAGTCTCTCTCTCTCCTTTTGCTCCCCTGTACAGAGGTCAGAGCAATAGCTGCCTCCTAGCATTGCCGGCAGGAACCAGTCACCACAAAGAGGTGTGTCATTCAGTATCATTATGGCCACTTTACTGGTGGGGAACTCTCCAAGGTGCAGTAACTTGCCAAAGGTCAGAGAGCAGACCAGAGGCAGAACTGGGAATCCCAGGTCCAAGTGTGATCCATTCAGCCACACTGGTTCCTACACAAATGAGCATGTTCTACTCCCATGCTACTACTACAAATGAGCATGTTCTACTCCGAATGGTCCCATGCTGGACCATCCTTAATGCTGTCAACAAGACTGCTGCACAGAACACAGCTGAGCTACACTTTGGATAAGAGAATAATGCAGACAGTGGAAGAGGTTTGCCTTTAAAGAGACTGTATACAATAGAGCAGGTTCCATTTGTATCCAAGACAAGTACCTAGTTCTGTCAGGTTCACAGTTCTGGAAAGTAATGCTTTGTCAAATGCAATGATATGCTGTATTATAGCCTTGGGCTATAATGTAACTGCGGGTGTAGCAACATCAGCATTCAGTCACATCCAGTGTTCGTTAAACAAGCAATGATTTTGGTCACTGATAGCAGCTCTAGCTCAAGTATTGGTCATGGATCTCATGTTTTTTCCCTGGCCCCTATAACTGCACCCTCATTTCAGTCACGACGTGTGGGTATAATGCCATTGTTTTCCTTTCTCTTGTTGCTGACTTCATTTTAGTGTCTGACATTGCATAGAGAAAGGTGATGAGGTAGAGGGAGATGACTTCCATCAGGAGTCATGCCAATACACAGAAGAGATGCTTTACTGTTTTCGTGTTGGTCACATAGATTACAGTGGTGTTTTCCATACAATCCAGTAAGCAATGTTTTAACCAGGTTTTACTGCAGTTGCATTTAAATAAAATTTCATCACAAATTAAAGTGTTATTCTAATCCCATTCTTTAAAATTGGTTTTACAATATCTCCTTTACCCTAAAATAAAAAGTCATTAGATTAATAACATTTTTAAAGTATCTTTAGCGTTGAAATTCTCTTTCTCCACTGTGTGTTAGGGATTGGAGTAGAGAACGAGAGGATGTTGTTCACCACCCCCATAGGGAGACTTGTGATTGGTATGGAACCTGTGCAACTCCATGTCAGAACTTAATGCTGCTGCATTTCTTGTCATTTTGCAGGTTTACACAGATCTCTGTACTTGACACTTCTTAATATTGCTATGCAATCCTTCCTGGTGCTGAACTCTGACATATAAATAGGGGGGCTGCTAGACAATGGGCCTGGTCCAACCCAGGTGTAACTACACTGATTCCAGTGTAGTGTCACCGAGTTGAATTTGGCTTGTTCTCCTTAAAAGTACAAAATACAGAATTAAATTTCAGCGTATGAATTAAAATAATTACTTACCAATGTAAGACCACTTTGATCCTGTTTAAAAAAACAAATACAAGTGTGAATATGTGAAATTGAGCTTATTCCAGATAGTGTCAAAAACAAAAACAGATTTTTAAAACTCATCTGGTGAATTTTACAGTACTTAACTGTCTTCTGATTTCACTTGTCCAGTACAAGCAGACCAGATTATTAAAGACTGAACCTATGTATTGTAAGTCACAATTAATAATTAGGCCTGTGCTCCTACCTGCAGAGCTAGAACATCCATTAGTCATTTGAGTGCTTGGCAAAGGCAGTGTAGCCTAGTGGATAGAGCCTTTGATGGCGACTCAGGACACCTGGGTTCTATTCTGAGCTCTGCCAGTGGCCTGCAGGGTGATGCTGGGCAAATCACTGCCCCTCTCTGTGGCTCAATTTCCTCAACTGTAAAATGGGAATAATGATACCCATTATCAAAAATCCTTTGTAAAGCACTTTTAGAGCTATAGAGGAAAAGTGCTAAATAGGGGCTAGGTTTTGTTTTACTTATTTATTTGTTTTATTTTATTACCTCTCTCAAACTAAATTTTATGGAATGGCAAGCATCAACACATAGAAACCAGCTCTTCTTTCTGGCTGGTTCAGCAAGAAGCATAAATGGACTAGCATGTAGTTGTCATTTAAGATCACATGCATCATTCAGATGGTTGAAACGCACCTGCAGCAAGCAAAATGTTGATTGCCAGCTGCCGGAGTGAGATATGACAGGAAGTCCTTTCTTCACAATCATTCTGGGTATTCACCATGTGAAGCTTCTAGGAAATGAATGGGGTTTGTTAGAGGCAGTATAAAGGCCTCTTCCTATGAGATGTGAGACTTTGACCAAGTGGCTATTGTTTGATTATTTCTTAAAATAATCAATAGGCCAAATTAATTCTTTGCATTAGGGATTGAATTTGGGCTAAGATCTTTGCAAGTCACTGGAAAGTCAAGAAGTGTCATCTCCATAAGAAGCACTGCCATACTTTAAATAGTTGTTGGCTTTTGTTACCTTTTCAACCTAAGTATCAGAATACACAAACAAAAGCAAGGGTTCAGAAGTAAAATTGGGGAACATAAATAACTAGCCAGGATTGATTAAAATCTTTAATCTGGGCCCCGGTTTGTCAATGTCAATAGATACAGATCACACCAAATCTAGCTTTGATATTACTTGCAGCACTGTACTGTAGGTATGCAGAGCTGATAGGCACAATCAAAACAAACTATCGCATTTCTTGCCAATGAAATCTCTCTTGCTTCTTCTCAAAGCAGAGGTGACAGGTCAGTAAAATTCTATTTCAGTCATTCAGGTGTGAGGTAGAAATGTTTCATGCTTAGGAACTGTTCAAATGAATTTCTTTTTTTTTTTTTTGGTATGGGGAGCTATTCATATTTTTTAAATTTCATGTTTGCCATGGAATTAGAGGTATTTGTCCTCATGAAGACTGGCATACCTGAAGTAGAATTGGTTCCAAGCTGATGCAAATCTGAATTTGCCCAGACTTCAGGGTATTTAGAGCTGGGTTTTCAGTTGGAAAAGGACCCTAAATTACGAAAGTCTGAAAACTAGCGTGTATATGCATAATAAGTGATTCTTGTCTAACTTTCCAGTGTCCTGAAGTGCATTTACCTGCATAGCTCAGCATACACAGAAACCATTTAAAATGATCAAAATGAACTAGTAGGGCTCTGCAAAGTAGAAGTGCTTAGCTCTTGTGTAGTGACTAGGGCTGGCATTTTCAACACAATGTAAGGTTAGGCCTCAAACTTCATTTCAGTTTTAGGGGGCCATATTTCCCTTGTGCTGGAATTTTCAAAGGCATTTGAAAGTAAATTCTTCAGATGCAAAGTTCCACACTGCAAGTTGCAGCTCAGGTAGCAGAATTAATACACTTTTATTTCAGGGATCGTGTTCTCCCCTCCCCTTCCCCATGGGTAAAAATAACACATATCCTGTAAGGTAAGAATAGAGGCCACATACAAGTCTGAGAAGTCTAATAAAACTGCTAAACAGGCTTCAGAAACCCCACAGGGTTTGAGTGGCTTAACTCAAGCAGCCACTGTACTCTGGCACACCCACTGGCAGAGCTAGCTTGGGTGTGAGGGACTTTCCCCTAAACTGTCAATGCCTCACAGCTTAATACCGAGAAAGAGGTGTTAACTGTCCCATTTCCCTCCATGGCTTAATCTACAATAGGAACATTGACCTATAGAGCTGGTTGAAAAAACTTCAGCGGGACCATTTTTCCTTAGAAAATGTAGTTCTGTCAAAATCTAAATGCTTTATGAAATTTTGCTTTGGAACAAAAAGGGCAGGAGAGAGTTCCAATAATGTCAAGAAATCCCATTTTGGAATGAAAAGTTTTGTTTTTATTTTTTTGTTCTGAAACTTTTCATTCAATTATTTTGTATTTTATATATTTATAATATAAAATTTAAGAAGTCAAAATGAAATATTTTGATTGACTGAAATGCAATTTTTTTATCCAGAATTTTTTGTGTGGAGAAATTCGCAATTTTTAGGTTTCATTCCAAATCAGAATGAAAACAGATTTTGAAATCTCACAATTTTTTTCAAAATGGAATTTCCATCCTCTGTCTAGTTCCAGTGATCTGTGATTCAGTACTATTATAGCTTCACTGGTGGTAGCAATAGTAGAAACTAGTGTAGACAGGGCTCAGGCACGCTTACCACAGTGCCATGTAACGCTAGTCAGATTAGGCATGGATGACAGGGTGGCAAAATCTCCTAGGCCCTGTCTACACTGCAGCTTTGAGTCTTGCTACCATCTGCAGAGTTGCAATGGAGGTGGAATAGATCCTAGATTTGCTCGTGTAGACAAGGCCCTGTCGTCCCTATTCTGCTTAGAAAAATAAATTCCACTCCACCTAGAAAAAAAACAATCAGTATGGGGATAGAATGAAGCATAGTAGCAATTACCAGAGGTGGAGGAGAGTGTCACCCCAATGTCACTTTGGCAGGAGGGAGAAAGAGCAGCAGGTAATCCTTGGTTTTCCCTCTGCATTGTGGGAGAAACTGTTTCTTATGCGGACTCCCCCCCATTTGTGTGGGGAAGCCGAGTGACGAGTGACCCAGTTATGTTTCTGGGTATGTGGGAGGAGGGATATAGGGACACTGTCCCATCAAATATGCAAATGGCAAGTGATTATCTTTCAAGTTACCCCTCTGAGTTGGAAAAATGAGAGAAAGCTATCCCTTACTTCTGTGTAGTGGGGAGGATAGTTGGGGAAGTGCTAGTCTGCCTCTCTGTAACCCCTGCGGCTTGGGGAAGTGGGAAAGATGGGCACATACCTCCATTACCATTTCTGTTATAGCAGAACATTTAATTCTTCAGATAACTTCGTAAGAGAGCTCCTCTCCTAGACACTCCACAACTTACAAGCCTCCCACTATTTTGTTCTTAAATACTTTATTTTGTGAACTACCAAGAGGATTCTGAACAGCACAGTTCGAAAACCACTGGCCAAAAATGGGAGAGTCTGCTGGAAAAGATGGTAACTCCTCAGGAGAAAATGCCTGAATTACATCTTGACCTAAAAAGTCTGGATTCCAGCCTTGGTATAACCCGTGACAAACAGCCGTAATGCAGTACTCGGTACTGGCATGGCACTGTATGAGGCTGGGTGCTCAGAGTCACTCTAAATCTCAAGACTCCAGGGACACACAGTGTTGAACAGTCCTCTCTTCCCCAGATCCCTGTTACAGTTATTCTCCTTTATTTCCTATATAACTGCACTGGATTTTTCCTGAATGGATGAGGATTAATTCAGCCAACAGGTGAGAGGGGAGGGCTGACCAGCATCTTTTTAAAAACAGAAAATCAACTCTAGTATGTGGCATTTCACAGTGACTTGATCTATGGTTTTCCTCCTTAAAACTACAGGGGTGAGTATACAATATTCCCACTCTCTCAGGAAGGGTCCCTTTTCTGCCTTACTCCCTGAGAAGCACAGAGATCATAGACTGTGTGTGCAATGAATCTGTAACAGAAACTCACGCTCTTCCCCAGGAACGTACCTGCCCTCAGAAATTCCCTAACACATAGTAAAAGTAATCTGCTAGAACAACATAAATGGCCATGCTAGGGAGATGAACAATCTCTCCATTTTACTGCCTATGTTAGAAATTAGGAATGCCAATGAAACAGAAAGCTGAAAGGCTTTACCATTTACCGGTGCTTGCCCTGAGAGCTGTGTCTTTAGGAAGAGAATTAACACGGCAGCAGATGTAGCTATGCTGAAGCTCTTGGCTGACATCTCAAGGAAAGATTTATAATATCCCAACAAGTCACAGGCTTTTCTTCCGGCCCTGAAGAAACTCCTTCGAAGACAGTTTGCTAACAGTAATGTGCACACAGAGCTTCTGCTCATGAGCTATTGCCTCTCTTCTTCCTCTCTCTCTGTCTTTTGATCTGGTTTTTACAGAGCACCTCCTCCTCCTCAGCCCCAAACAAATGATGTCATCAGAAACCTGCCCCCTGTTACTCCATCTTCATGAAACTGATCATTTCCTCCATAACACCTACTCAGCTGTGCAGCTGCAGAAGTGTTAGACCTTAGCATTTAGTTCAGGAATTGAAATGTGGCGTTTCAGGAGCTCTTCAGCAGAGATGTGAATGCTTAACAAATGGGCATAGCTTCCTGGGGTTTCTGTCCTTTGCTTTGCCAGTTCTAGCCTAGGTCCACCCCCCATTCACACTTCCAAACCACCATGATTTGGTTGAGGGGATGTGGGTCCATGTATAATAGATCCTAGAGGCCTGAGCTCAGGTAAGGAACTATGGATCAGACTTAATAATTCAGAGAATTATTTGAGAAATTCCCATAACAAACTGTCCAGTCTGCGTGGAGGGAATTTTCCCATCAACGCCACCAGGAACTGACAGCAGAGATGAGATGACACATTGAGAATCATGAGGCTACAGCCCAAAGGCTGAGGATGCTACATCCAGTACATGTGTGAATAAGGGGAGTAGCGTGTGTGTGTGGGAGGAACAGAGGTAACAGCATGGCCTCTGAGGAAGGGGGTGAGGCACATTGCCCCTAAGAACAAAGGCTGCATGTGGGGAGCACATACCATTCCTCACAAGGGTCCCAGGCTATTGCTGGTGAAGGGCCCTTCTAGCGCTCACCACATCTCCACAGAGGGGCAGAGAGTCAGCTCACCCCAAGGAGTGGTCCTGTGGGCCTCATGTTCTGTTAATATTGAGTTCTAAGGCAGTGGTGTTTATAACCATTAACTACTGATTACAATTAGGTTTTGGCTATTAAGTATATATTGGTATTTATTATCCAAACTACCCATCATTGTTAGCTTTGTCATTGATTGGTTGCCTGTTAGCATTCAGTAGTACTACTTGGCATAAAGAGACAGTGTCTGTTGGGCTGTTGGGAGCCTGGCTCACTTCAAACCCTGCTGGCCCAGTTTTTTGCTCTGCTGTTGATGTTGACCAGGAGCTCTCAGTGGTTGAGTGGACGGGACAGAGAGCATGTGCTGACCTGGCCCCTCCTCTCCCCAACTCCGCCTCCCCCCCTTCAGCAACCCATAGGAGGAAGCCTCATGGGCTAGCTCATCCCATGGTCTCCAGCAGAGTTAGGAAGCACTTGACATGAGCCCATCTCCAAATATTCCTCCCAACACCACCTCCCAGCCCCTCAAGGTTCTCCACAGTATCATGTAAGCCTTGATTATGCTCATCGACTACATTTTTGTAGGCTGGGCTGGATGTAGTCCGGAGGGGGTGGGGGTGTGAGCTATTGTGATTGTTGTTATCCACTGTTTGTTTTGCTGATTGGCTGCTGATTATTATTAGTAATTTTGTTTATTACGGCAGTGCATAAAGGCTAACTAAGAGCAGATTCCCCATTGTGCTAGGTGCTGTACAGACATAGAGTTAGGATCTAATTGATTGCCATATGTGAGGTTGGGAAGGAATTTTCCCCCAGGTCAGGTTGGCAGAGACCCTGGGGTTTATTTTGCCTTCTCTGCAGCATGGGGCATGAATCACTTGCTGGTTTGAACTAGTGTAAATGGGGGATTCTCTGGAACTTGAAGCCTTTAAATCATGGTTTGAGGACTTCAGTAACTCGGCCAGAGGTTAGGGGTCTATTACAGGAGTGGGTGGGTGAGGTTCTGTGGCCTGCGTTGCGCAGGAGGTCAGACTAGATGATCATGATGGTCCCTTCTGACCTTAAAGTCCCCGAGTCAGTTCTTGCCCTGAAGAGCTTACAATCTAAATGGACAGGAGAGACACAGGGCAGGGAAGGGGGCTCAGACGCAAGCGAAGTGAACAGTCTGAAGGAGGCAGATGGCATGTTAGTGCCATGATTTTTTGGGAGGTGGTCATTTAAGAGGGGATCAGCTAAATTCAAAGGAAGGGGAAGGGAAGGAGAGTGATGGGGGTAGAGCAGAGGAGGAAAAAAAGGATTAGAGGGGAAGGTGTGTTGTGAATCTGAGGTCAAGAGACTTCATGAGAGATGGAGTGAATGGGATGGAGCAAATCAGCACTGGGCACAGAAAATCAAGTCAAAACTGTAGGAATTTCAGAACATGGGCAGGTCCCTGCTTTGGTTGCATCTGCTCCTGCTAGCTAGAATCTCTGGCTGGTTCCTCTCTGCAGTTTTTACCCAGGGGCACATGGCAGAGTTGGGATGGGGAGTACGGAGGAGTGAAGTACCACCTGGGTTCTAGTGCCCCCCCAAAGTCACCTTTCAACCTGTGCATTTTGAATGAGGAGACATTTTAAAATTATGTTCCGTGTGTATGTTTGTTGGGGGATGGACTAAATGAGAGTGGACTGAAATGGCGCAGAGGGAAACCTGGGAGACGAGCATTTCAGGTGCTTTATTTTTTTTTTTTAGTCTTGAGCCTCAGATGAGAGAAACAGGCAGGTAGGTGAGATATAGCAATTTCCCCTGACTGAAATTCAGCAGAGCTTCCTTGAAAGGTTTACTGAAAAGCACACATTACTGTAACAAAGAAAAAAGGGATAAATTTTATATATAACTGAGTAATTTGCACATACTTAACTACTTGGGATGATGCCACATATCTTTTTTAGAGCATGTGATAACAATTTAGCTCCTCTATAGCTGTAGTCGGGCTTAGCATTTGTTAAGTACATGAATAGCATGGTGTAGTCACAAGAGGAAATGTACATTAACTGTA
Source organism: Mesoclemmys tuberculata (assembly GCA_007922155.1). Taxonomy (NCBI): domain Eukaryota; kingdom Metazoa; phylum Chordata; order Testudines; family Chelidae; genus Mesoclemmys; species Mesoclemmys tuberculata. The sequence continues at coordinate 5,317,227 of ML675621.1, forward strand.
GGTTGTGTTCCCCTATAATTTTCTTTACTTCTTATCTCAAGGCCACTCGTCATACCAATCTTCCTACTACAGCAGTGATTTTAGTTTTAGATACTGATTCGCCCAGCTTTTATTTTATCCTTCCCTTTATAACAAAGGTCATAGGACTGTGGCTTTTTCAGCATGGACTGTCTCAGAAGGGTCTAGCTACAAATAACTATTCTCATGGCAGTACATCTTTTACCCTTTGAAATACATTTTAATACGGAAGCTTACTTAAATTTTTTTAAACATCATTGCTGCAAATTGAGGTTGTATTTAATCTTTTTTAAGGCTCGTCAGGTTCAAGGTGTCTTACCTGTGTAAATTCCAGTGTAGCTTGGAGAAGTCACGGCTGCCCTGCACATTTGAATCTTTCGTTCTGGCTTACACATTACAGCGATAATGAGCAGACACCCGCCAATTGCAGGAGACGCAGCCTTGATGTCATTGCTCTGGAGAGTCTTGGGACAGCATGAGCCAGTCAAGATTCACAGGCTTTTTGGTTGATAACTAAAGTGCTGGGAGGAATGTTGTCACTGAACTGCTATGGGGAGAAACAAGGTAGGAAGAAATGGAAATAGATGTGACACAGCAGGATTCAGTTTTCTACCTGCTAAACAGAGCTACCTTAGTGCAATGGTAAATCTGACATTATAATCCCATAAGGATATTTAAAACTGAGGTTCCCACAGCAATTCTAAACTCTTCCTTTTGCACACATGCCTTGCTTTGCAATAGGTCATTTCATGATCCCGTTTCATAAGGGAAGAAAATGTTGTCTAACAGTTGGAGCAAGGGATTCAGGGTCAAGAGTTTTAGGATCTGTCACTGTGAGTTTAGGCTAGACATTTTACATCTTCTTACCTCTCTTTCGACAGTTATAAAATGGAGATAATGCTTGCTTGTAGAGGGTAAGATGTTGAGGCTTCGTATAATATAACTGCATATCTGCAGCTCTGCTCATATGAAGATTTTGTAGTGTTACTGAGACACATTCTGAAGCCCTTACTCCTGTTGAATAGCCCCTTCCTTCAGTGGGGCTAATTATGAACGAAGAATCTGGCCCTATGTTTGTAATTTGCAGAGTAGCACTCAATCCCTTGCTCATGTTAACATACTTCATGTGGAAAAATACAAAAATATCATTCTGCCAGATCTCCATGCTGCCTAGCATTGCTTGTCCTGTAATCACACCAACTTTGTGCTGTTTTTCACACGACCCCATGGTGTTAGTACACCCTTCCTGTTTAATCTGCTGAAAGATCTCTTCCTCTCTTTAAAAAAAAAAACATCTTTTACATGAAGCTTTCCACTTCTGTAGACAGTGTTGTGTATTGCACTGCATTGTTCACGTGTTTTAATATTATTAAGTCTTCAAGGCAAGAACCCCATTTGCTTGTCTTATTTACTGTCTAGAAGGGTGTACAGGAGTGCTATATAAATTTGAATGCTAACATCAGATGGTGTAGCTTGAACTTTCCAGGCTGACTGTCACATTGGACCATGAATTGCTGTTGGTCCACACACATGACTTAGAAATTTCCACTGAAGCCAAGGGGAGACTTAAGTAAAACTCAAGGGAAGGATATGGTCTCATTATATTGATATGCCCATGAAATTCAGATCAGATGTTGGAGGTTGGGATCCAAATTCATCCACGGCCCCTCTCCACCAACTCCCAGCTGAACTTCAGGAAAGTTCTATTTTGGCTCTGTCTTGGGTAGTTAAGCTGAAAATTGCCGCTTGCCAATGGCACACTGCATTCTAGAGAGAATAAAAATGGTCAGACCTGCTGGGTTCTGTGTAGCATACAGGAAAGGTAACGGGGGGGGGCAGTATTTTTCTGTAGTTTGTATGTACAAAGGGAAGAGCAGAGCAGCACTCTACCACATGCAGTCTCGAAAGCCCACGTGCTGCCCAAAATTCCTCCTTCGGTTGACACCAAACCAATTACAACAGAAAAATGGTGCCGGGGAGGTGTGGTTTGCAGACATGCAGGAGTTGGCGGAGAGCCTGGAAACAATGTTCTTTTTCCTGCAGAAAAGACTGCACGTCACTGCAGTAACTTGCCATTACCAACCACACACCTTGGTGTGTGATATCAAGATCTTGATTGACATGGGTGGGAGATAAGTGGGAGAAAAATGTTTGATCTGAGAGTCACACACTCTCAGCAATTTCAGATTGCAGGGAGCTCCGAAACCTTCTCTGCATCATTATGCCCACCGTGGCCCTGTAGGCCCATGTAATGAAGCACAGTGCTAAAGACTGTCCCCAAACAAACCAAGTCAGTGGATTATGTCACTTCCATAGTTACAACCCCTGTAGTTGGCCATATCTTGGTTTTCCCATGGAAAAGGTGTTTTGCTGCCATTTACTATAAATGACTTACTGTATCTTGTGGATTTTCTTTATATTTAGCTCCTTAAATGCTTTTCTGCATGGAAAGTTGTCATACGGTCCCAAGAAAGTAGTAATCAGATGAGAAAAAAAACAACAAGAGTCCTGTAGCACTTTAAAGACTAACAAATTTAATTTCTGCAGGCACAAGCTTTCGTGGGCTATAACCCACTTCATCAGATGCAGCTGTAACAAAGTGGGTTATAGCCCATGAAAGCTTATGCCTGCAGAAATTAAATTTGTTAGTCTTTAAAGTGCTACTCTCGTTGTTTTTGCTGTATACAGACTAAAACGATACCCCTCTGGAACCTTTCACAATCAGATGAGAGGTTCTCTCTATGTGTGAGGAATCCATTCTAGGAAGGAATTAAATTGGGGATCTGGGCATTAAAATGGCCTCCAAAATGCCAGGTCATTGGTCAAATGAGATGATTTCATTAGTGTGTGAGAACATTAGTCTTGGGAGAGTATATTCATAAGACCCCTTGACAGCAAATGACTCACTTTGGAGCTTTGTTTTTGGTCCAGGTCTGCAGTCCCATGGTAGCCAGCCCACTCGAAGGCCTGAAGAAATAAGGCTGTGTATTGAGAACCTGCTTTTATTAATGTGTTTCCTTACTGACCCCCCCAAGGCAAACTATTTCTAGGAGTGACGCTTAAGTGCCGTACACAGCTCCCAGCAGTCAGTGGGAGTCTTTTTCATTTATCTTAATGGGAGCTGAGCGGCTTGGACCTTCATTTTGTACCTTAATCATCCTGCAAGCACAGTGCCCATGGTAAATGTATGGCACACCTTGCCCATGAAAACGACAAGAAGAGGCATCACAATGGAGTTGGGGGAGGAGTCATTCTGATTTTAAAGAGGAGTGTTTAAAGAGCGACTTATCTAAGACAGTAAGAGTTTTCATCTTGCAAACTTTGAAATGGCTTGACTGAAAAATGTGTCAACTTTAAAAATTAAATTGGATTGAAATTCAGGGAACAAATCCTTTGACATGAGCAATATCAAAGTTCTATGGATACATTCCTATAAAAGAATTGTATTGAACCTATGGCTAAGTTGCAAAAGCAAACAAATGAACAGATTTTCTCTAAGGTACTGTGCAGATTGTAAACAGAATGGAAACGAAGATCAGAACCAAAAGAAATTCAGCGTCTGAAATAATGAAAACCACTCTAGTTCATAGTGACATCTAGTGGTGTTTTACAGGACGTCTTAAAATTTGTGTGACTAGCACACGTTAAAATGAGACTAACGGCAATGAGGCATAATGCAGATGAGGGCTGTATCAGTCTCAGTCCCAGCTTTGTCCAAGTTTCTCAGTTCTGACCTGTTTTTTTATGTGGCTCTGGTGTCTCTCTTGAGCGGACCCCAGAAGTCACTCTGCTGTCCCAGTTGGCTGGTAGTTCTGTTGAGTGCATAAACAAAAGGATTAGGCTGAGTTCTACAGCCCCTGTTCTCACACTTGATCTGTATTGGAACATAAACTCTGGTGTAGGGCTAGAGTCAATGCGCATTGTCCCCACCTCTGCAGCCTCTTTAGTTTTAAAGATGAAATAGTTTGTGCAAATCTTCCATTTTTGTTATCGCCATCTTTGGATGGATTCCAAGAGGGGGCAGTCCATTGTTATGCTAGACTGTTCCCGTTTACAGGATTTCACGTGAGGTATTTTTGTGTTGAGTGAGTTCCTTGTCACCTTGACACTGATTTCCTTAATGTCTCTCATCCTTTCAGAATTGCATTTATGAATTAATAGGCAATAAAGAAAATTGTTTCCTAATATCCTTGGGAGAATCATATCCACCCTCTTGCAGGTGATAAAATAGTTTTGTTGCCTCACAAGGGAAGCAGATGTATCCCTTGGGAGCTAAACGTAGTAGCTGCAGCCTTCAGAATGCACCCTTTGCCTTTAGTGCTAGAAATGCCCTCTTCTTGGAATAATGTGCACAAGCAGGTGAAAAACTGTTTGCTGGTCATCATAACAACCATGCTCTTGCCGGGTCCAGCTGTGGTGCTGGTTACAGGCGCTTCTCACAGGTGATCCAGGATCAGTCAGGAACAAGATCTGATATCTTTTTCATGTAAACATAAAAGGCTCCTGCTTTAAACACGTATGTAGGAGGAGTAGCTGTCCTGCTGCTTTTCAGCCTGCAGCATTGTTGTGGGAAGCACCAAATTTAGTTGGGCTGGCATATGAGGGGGTGAGAGCAATAGAATTCATAGCTACAATAATACTTTGGACCCTTATTGCATTTTTCAACCAGGTATCAGAAAGCACCAATTCCTTATGCACCAAATGTAGGCGTGGGCCCTAGTTAGATCTTGCAGTACTCTGGATGGGAGATGAACTTACTTGAAAGAGTAGCCTAAATATATGGGGCTATAGCTCTACTAAATAGAAGTAGTAGTAAACCAAAGCCTTGGATCCAAATATCTCCAAGCTTCAGGGGCCGAATTCTGCCCTCAGTTACACCTGGGCATGTGCCATTGAGTTCAATAGGCACAACCAGCTAGGGAAGGGAGAAGCTAGGGGTGCACATGCTGTGAGAGAGATTTCCCTGGGAAATATGTAACTTACTCTGGTCAAACTGAGTCTTCTGTCTTCTAATCTTCCATAGTCTTCTGTCTTCTAACCTCCTCTGTCTCAGTTTCAGCTGTTGCCACTTTCATTCTGTTGCTTAGCATCTTGCAGCCATACAAGAGACCACTATACAGTTTGGGAATGGCTCTTTCTTACAAATGAAGCCCGGAAACATTCCAGATGGGGCAAAAAGCAATTACAGATGGAACTGACTTCTAATAGGAATTCCAGTATATTCAATTTGAATATTGCATTTGGTTTCTAGTGAAGCTCCAGCAGCTTGAGGAACCAAGAGACCTATTGCTCTCTTCCAAAACTCAGTTCTCAGCTGGAAGTGGGTGAGTCTTAAATAGTAATTTCTATTATTCCTATCAGCCAGTGGATGAGGGGTGCCATAACTTCAATCTCTGGAAAAGTGGTTGCTCAGTCCTCCTGGGTGCAAGGTATATTCAATCACTAAAACTCTTGCCACCTTAGCAGAATGAATGACTAGATCCGGATGAAGGTTCTCCCAGAAAACTCTTTGTGAGTGAGGTTGTGTGTGTCTGGGCAGAAGAGTCTACTATAAAGCAAACAAGCTGGGAGGAGAGAGGTTTGTCCATTTTATTTACCAGAAAGAATGCATCAAGAAACTGAAGAATTCTTTAAAATAGCTAGCCAGCTATTAATGATTAGTGCATGTTACATCATGATTGGCAAAGAGATTGATCTTTGAAATGAACTTTGCACTTTAAGATAAGCAGTGTGGACAATAGATAGTGTCTTTTTCAAGTGTGGGTCCAGAAGCACAATGAACAACTGTAGAATTGCACTCACTGTGGTTTTATTTTGCTCTTGCCGTGTTTTCTTTACATCAGCAAGTCCGGAAGGTAAGAAGCTACTTTCTTTAACATACCTTTGTATTTTGTATGATGTACAACACCAACATGCTGACCATTGGTCATTATAGACTATATGGGTATGGAGCTTTTCACAAGGGGTGGGATTGAAAACCCAATGCCCTGGCCAAATCCCAACCTCTCAATTACATATCACCTCCCTCAAATTCTCTTTACAGAAGTTACTTGTCATTTCCCCTCTGACATTTTTATGCAGTGTCCATAGCATAATATGCTTCCCACCTTCCCTCTCAGAGGTATAAGCATTCGGTGAACACCTCTTTAATTAGCGTTACATAAATACAAGGAATTATTATTCTCTCCAGTAAATAAGATTTTATGGCAGTCTAGCAGAATATTTCAGATTTGATTAGGGATGGGTGCCAAGTGTTTTCAGATGAGTTGTGATCAGCTTTAGGGAAAGATGGCTTGAAAAATATACCTAATGTTGCTTATTGTACTCTAATGGATTGGAGCCACTTCCGCTACCTACAAAATAATATACGTGCATCAAATACTTTGAGCCATCTCAAGTTTTGACTTAAAGTGGATAATCCAGGTGAGTGTATTTAAAACCACCGCGGCGTTCAGCTAGTGTTCAGTTCTGGTGTCTTAGCATGTGTTATATTTGTAGCTACTAGATAGCCATGGCTACCAGAGTGTTCAAATGAAGTAAAGTGAGTAATAGCCAGCAGCTGGGCCGGGCTGTGCCACTCTTATGCCTATTCCATTCCACTGATTTCAAGATAATGTTGAGTGTTGCCAGCTCCCGGAATTTCATCATGAGGCTCATGATATTTGGTTGTGCTCTCAAAGCCCCAGTTCTTTGTACAAAACAGCAATAAATCGATGCCACAATACGTGGCGATAGCTGTCGGGAAGATGGGTGCTGTAACCCATGGGAACCACCAGTCACTGTTAGGTCTTGTGGTCTCAGTGGACAGTTGCTGCGTCACAAGAGTCCCAATCCATTTGTCACAGGCCCACCTGCTGGCCTCTGTCTAAGGGGCTGAGGACTGGAACAACAGGCATGCTGCCAGTCAGGATTAAGGTGCGATTGTGGGAGTGACGTGTGAGGAAGCTTGCAGTGTTCCCATCTACTTTAGATGTCATCAGCCTCTGATGTTCAAAAAACCCAACTAAACTGAACGAAGAAAAGAGCAATATGCCTGGGCATACTGGATTTGTTGAACCTGTGTAGTGCACCTGGCTTAATGTCGTAACTTAGAAGAGGTAGAAAAGGTCAACTTCCAAGCCGGTATGTTCAGTTATGATTGTGTGTTGCTGCCACTGTCTAATGTTTATCAAGAAATACAACCAAATTAAGATTTTCAGTAGGTTCCTTTTTGGCAAAGCTTGCCGACGCTTCATTTAGAGTTTTGAAGATGTAAGTGTTAGGTGTGCAAAATGTTCATTGAAAACAGCAAATGATGGGAATTAAACACTGATTTATGTGCACAATAGCAATACTTTCATGTGGAATTTTATGCTAATACATGCCAAAAAAATTTTAAAATTAGTCCTCTAGATTTAATTTGTGGCCATCTTTTACTTCTTTGCTGTAGGATTGTTCTGCAATCTGACAAAGTGGGTTGCAGCCCACAAAAGCTTATGCCCACAGAAATGTGTTAGTCTTTAAGGTGCTACAGGACTCTCATTGTTTTTGCTGTATACAGACTAACACGGCTACCGCTTTGGAATTTTTCTCCCAGTCACCCATCCCATGTGACCCTATCTAAAATGACAGAGTGCACTGCTTATTTTCATGTGAGTGCTGTTAGTCTTGGTTTTCAGACAGTTATGGATTTTTCATACTGCTGAGCGACACAGTTATGCTGACCTAACTCCTGGTGTTAATTAGAGCGCTTCTCCCATCGACATAGCTACAACCTCTCAGGGAAGTTAAAACTGCCCACTTCTAATTACAATAATATGGAACAGCCGATGTTATGCAGACTGTTGTTTTAACAGTACTTCACAACATAATGTTATAAACTTAAGTCTATGAACACTCTGGTTCCTAATGCAAACTTAGGGTTCAGATTTATGGCCTTGATTTCCTTTTCAGCTACACCTGTCTTCCCTGAAGTCAGTTGAGTAACACCAGATTTACAACAAAGTATTACTGGAATCAAGTCGTTGGTCTACAAATTCATTAATTCATGCAGCCATGTTTCAGATCCATTTGCAGTGCATACAGTGTGCTTGTTGGATGCGTTTTTCTGAAGGCTTCAGTTGACTTGAATTGCTAGGTTGATTATAACCTGTTACAGGATAACACCAGTGCAAAGCACCTTGGCCGCAAGTCCCAGCTGTTGTGAAAATTTTGCTTAAGTTTGAACAGTAGATTCAACTGTGTTTGTCAGACTAGGTTAGCACCCTTCAGAGATGCAGACTAAGCACAGTACTTACAACGGTTGTAACGACAAGCTATTCAGAAATATTTCCAATCCTGGGCAGGACTGCTTCAGCAGTTCAGATATATTTAGCCAGTTAACTTCAAGGCAGTCTCCAAATAAGTGGATGGCTTTCATGTAACTAGCTAGAGCCAGGTTGTGCATGGTTGGAGGACATGTAATAGATTGGAAATGGAGTGTTGATATTTATGGCTAAACATTATTCTCCTGACACACACACTATTCAACTCATCTCAGTGCTGATGTTCAATTAAGAAAATGATACGGTTGTGGGCAAGATGTGCTGCCTTAGCATGAAACCTTAGGGTCCAAGGCTGCCCTTTTCACCCTATGTGCCAGACTGATGGCATATTCTATATAGGTTCTTGTACTGTGCTTATTGGTGTAGTGTCTGTTGGCCAGCTCCTCAAAACTACTTGGGTGCCTAACTCTCATTGAAATCAACAGGAGATGGGTGCCTAAGTATCTTGGAGGGTCTAAGTGCCTTGCAATAGTGATGTGAGTAACACCTCTGTGGTTCATTCTCTGTTCTGTCGGGGAGACTCGTGCAGTCGGGCTGTGGAAAACTTCCCCGCTGCAGGACGGCTTACATGCCCACAGACACGTTAGAAGTGGGAGGGGACATCTCCCTGCTCCTCACTGTTCTGGAGACTGGGTTGCAAAGCAGCCAATAGGTAGCCATTGGGTGGCAACCATAAACTAGACCAGTGGCTCTCAACCTTTCCAGACTAGTGTTCCCCTTTCAGGAGTCTGATTTGTCTTGAATACCCCAAGTTTCACCTCACTTAAAAACTACTCGCTTACAAAATCAGACATAAAAATACAAAAGTGTAACAGCATGCTATTCTGAAAAATAGTTTACTTGCTCATTTTACCATATAATCACAAAATATCTCAACTGGAATATAAATATTGTACTTAATAGTATATAGAGCAGTATAAACAAGTCATTGTCTGTATGAAATTTTAGTTTGTACTGACTTCGCTAGTGTAAAACAAGACAAATATCTAGATGAGTTGATGTAGCCCCTGGAATACCTCCGCATACCCCCAGGGGTACGTGTACCCCTGCTTGAGAAGCACGGAGCTAGGCCACCGCTGAGGTTGCTCCAACACATCCCAAGAACTGTTTTGGCCTTTGGAGTAGACCAGAATCCCAAGCAAAGGTGGGGAGAAAATCTGTCCTTGAGCAAGCCACCTCTGTCACATGGAGTTCTCCACACGAGAAGCGGGGACTACTTAGGGGCACTTGTGAAAATTAGTGAATGTTTATGAAGTATTCTGAAGAGAATGGGGAGCATATGATATACTTTTTGTCTACCTCATACTATGCTCTTAACAAATCTCCTTGCATCAGTTAAACTGTGATACAGCGAAATTCATCAGGACTTAATTTTTACAGAGTTTGTAGAAACTGGAAATATATAGGGAAATGTTTCTCATAATACCAAAAAACCCCAAGATTTGGGAGATGCAAAGCTTTGTAGAGAAGAAACTTTCAGGGGAGCAAAACCTTTTGCATTCTTACCCTGCTCTATTACAGACTCCCTTGGAGGAAGCCACTTAACCTCTCTGTCCCGTTGTCCCCATGTTAAAAATAGGAAACATTTACCTCTCACATATGTAAAGGTTAATCAGTTCATTCTGAGAAGAGCTTTGAAGGTGGAAAGTGTGAGATAAAGGCCGAGTATTGCATTCTGAACTCATTACCCACAATTTCTTATCACATAGCTTCCTGCTCAGAGCTGATAACAGGTCCTATGCTGAATGCCAGATAGGATTTGCTTTGAGATACCCATGCACTTGCAGATGATCTTGCACTTCATCTTAACCTGTTTCCTGCTGGTTTCCCCACATGCCATGTCACTTGAAACAGACATTTCATTGAGACTAAAGAACAGTTCTCAATTTATAGCTGGTAATTTAAGTAATTTAAATCAGCAGACATTTTAATTAATGAATAGGCTTCTGCCATGCTCACAAGGTTCAGCAGCTGCACAATCACATTTTTAATTTCCTAGCTAGATATTAGCTCTTATCTTTAAACTTTGTCAATTCTCTGCAATCTAAATGGAGTCCAGAATGTCAATGAGTTCACTTCAGCAAGGTTGAAAGAGGAGCAAGCAAAAATGGTTTGAATAAAAGGCTTAAGAGTCTGAACAGAGAGGAACCTTGTCTGAAGTACCCAGACATGTCTGTGGAAATACGATGACAGCCCCTTTGTGTCAGCTGTAAACTAGAGGTAAATGGAACTTTTGATAAACATAATCAGTTGGTCACACAAATGATCTGTTCAGGCCTCTGTAGCAAGTAAAAGCCTACGCCATATATTCAGAGCTGGGATGTTTGTCTAACCTATCCTTTATCACCTCTGTGAGTCAAAGATCTGTTTACAATGAACAATAGTGTACAGACAATGACCGTGTTATGCTGTAGTATTGAACACACACACACGCAAAATCACTGACATCGCCTATTGCAGAGAGTAGTTAATCCAGAAAATAGAAAGGAAAGGCTCTAACCAAAGCCGTGTCTGCTTAAGCATTGGCTGCACATAGGGAAAAGCTTAATTTTCTCTGTGGAACATCTTGTGTTCACACCCATCAGCCTCCTGACAGATCATGGGTTTTCTCCTGCAGCATTTTTCAAGCAATTCATCCTTGCTTACAGGAGCCATCCTACTGAAGGCAAAGAATAAATATCCTTAATACAGAAATAGCATTACTCACAACTGCTGAATATGTCAGTGATACAAATGGCTCAGCCAATGGAGAATAACATGAAAAAGGTCCTTCTACCAACTACACCCCTTAAAAACTGATATGACACACCTGACTGATGTCAGGCAAACTAGTAAATGAAGAAACGAGAGTCCTGTAGCACTTTAAAGACTAACAGATTTAATTTCTGCAGGCATAAACTTTCATGGGCTGCAACCCACTTCATCAGATGCAAGAAATAGAAATCAGATAGGGGGTATATATATACATCCAAGGGTAAGGAACAACGATGGGGAGGGTAGGTGTAGGAAAATCCATTCAGTTAAAGTAGATGAGGCCTATTCACAACCATTGATTAGGAGGTGAGAATGTGTGAACAGTGACAATTACTTCTTGTAATGAGATAACCATTCCAAGTCCCTATTCAGACCCAGTTTGATTGTATCAAGTTTGCAAATGAGTTCCAGCTCTGCAGTTTCTTGCTGAAGTCTGTTTTTGAAGTTTTTTGTAGAAGTACGGCAACTTTCAAGTCAGCTACAGAGTGTCCTGAGAGATTGAAGTGCTCTCTGACTGGTTTATGGATGTTACCATTTTTTGTGTCTGATTTGTGTCCATTTATTCTTTTGTGTAGTGACAGTCCGTTTTGGCCAACGTACATGGCAGAGGGGCATTGCTGGCACATGATGGCATAGTACATTATGTACATAGTACATTAGTAGATGTGAAGATGAATGAACTCCTTACGGTGTGGCTGTTGTGGTTAGGACCTGTGATGGTGTCACTAGAGTCGATGTGTGGGCAGAGTTGGCAATGGGGTTTGTTGCAGGGATAGGTTCCTGGGTTAGTGCTCTTGTTGTATGGTGTATGGTTGCTAGTATTGCTTCAGGTTGGGGAGCTGTCTGTAAGGAAGAATAGGTCTGCCTCCCATGGCTTGAGCGAGTGAGGGATCATCTGCTAGAATAGGTTGTAGATCCTTAATGATGTATTGGAGAGATTTTAGCTGGGGGCTGTAGGTGATGGACAGTGGCATTCTGTTGTTTTCTTCGTTGGATCTGTCCTGTAGTAGGTGACTTCTGGGTACCCGTCTGGCTCTGTTATTTGTTTCTTCACCTCTCCAGGTGGCTATTGTAGTTTTAAGAGTGTTTTATGGCGATCCTGTAGGTGTTGGTCTCTGTCTGAGGGATCAGAGCAAATCCAGTTGTATCTTAGGGCTTGGTTGTAGACAATGGATCGTGTAATGTGTCCAAGGTGGAAGCTGGAGACATGAAGATATGTATTGTGGTCAGTTGGTTTTCGGTATAGGGTGGTATTAATGTGACCATCCTTTATTTGTACTGTAGTATCCAGGAAGTGGATTTCTTGTGTGGACTGGTCCAGGCAGAGGTTGATGGTGGGGTGGAAATTATTGAAATCTACCCATGCTAGCTCTGCTCAAATTACCGTGCTAAAAATAGCAGTGTGGCCACGCTACCACGGGTGGCAGAACAGGCTAGCTCACCGATTATGGCCCCAGGAGGTTGAGCGGGATTGTACTTGGGCAATTAGCCCAAGCCGCTGTTCATGCTGCCATTGCTACACTGCTAGTTTTAGCATACTAGCTTAAGCAGAGCGAGGGCATGTCTGCCTACCCACACTGGGAAGCACCCTCTCAGCTGCTGTGTAGCCCTATCTGCCGATGTCCACCTCCCTCCCTAGGTGTCAGACTCCGAGCTCCAGCCCATGCTGCAACTTCTAAGTGCTGTCTATACAGCTAGTTTGGGCTGGGCTGCGAGACTCGCTCCAAAATGCTGTGTAGACATACTGTTAAAGGCTTGATAGCAAAATTCTGAGCCTCTCACTAGAAGTTCTTGTTAAAAAAAATTTTGGCCTTGCTGATCCTTCCAGATTTTTCTATGGTTTTGATACAGGGCTGGGAATTAGGACCCCCAAGTCCTAATCCTTTCTTTGCTGCAGAGAGGTTAAAGTGACAGGTCCAAGGCCAAAGAGGCAATTGGGGTCTATTCCACTTCGGTAAAATGGACTCATTTCCTCCCCCACAGGGGATGTGTGGGGATAAATGAATTGCTGTCTGTAAAGCAGCTTGATGAAAAGTAGTAATATTATCCCAGTTAATGGTCTCCTTGCCTATAGTCTTCATCCAAACATAGGCCCCTGACTTGTAGAGACAGATCCCTAGTCTTCCATGGCACCTTGTGAATACTCCATATCAACTTGACTTAGGGTCACACTCTTACCTGGATCTGAAGTTCACATTCCGGCTCATCTTAATGGGCATCCTTCACTATATTCAGAGTGGAGCTGAACATCTGAGTCCCCATGGGATGCTGGGTGCTGGTAGTATGAACTGTATACATACAAAGAACCTTCTCTGTCAAGCCTTCTGGCCAGCTACCAAACAGTGGTGTCTGCCACTAAGCAAAGAAAGCACAAATGAGAGCCTAGGTTATTGGCAGACACATCATAGAGAAATGGTGAAACAATAAACTAATCTTGAAGGAGAGAGTCGTTCTTGAGGTGACAACAAGAACCAGCTTGCTGTCAGGTTCGATTTATATGGATCCCTCAAATAAGGAGGGACAAAGATTGCTTTGCATACAATTTTGTTTTACTTGCAATAATTTATGCATCACCAATTACAATTTAAAAATCACTATTGATTTCCATCTAATACAACAACTTAACTACTTAAAACACAATTACAATTACAACTATACAATTATACTTACAGAGCTAGCTTACACTATAGGGTTATACTTATGCTATTATACTTACACTGCACCAGTGAAGTTCGTCAGCAGCAAAGCAGCCTTCTCATTCTGCTGGTACAATTCCCGGGTTTTACATCTGAGTGGATGTAAAACACACAGCCACACGCTCTATACTCAGGTTTGAGCGGCAAACTGGGGAGAGACAGTAGGTAGATCACGCCTACATGTAGAACTATTCTGTTGTTCTTCCAAAGATACGGGACATCTCCAAATTACCTTATGATTTTTGATCACCTATATTCTCTTCCTTACAGCCATGTGCCCACTTTTAGCCAATTATGAAGTGTCTAAGAGTGATGGGGTGATCAGGGGCTGGACCCCGACACGATATTATCTTCCTTGATTGCCCAGTTATTTACCAGACAGAATTTTGGCCCCCTGCTTGGGCAGTCGTACTCTTTTTGTGGATAAACTCCAGTTGCTGTCTGCTGTTGACAAAGGATCACTTATTGCAATACATGTCTGAATACTATTTAAATGAAGTTTACTGAGTTTCGAGTAACAGGTTTACCGAAACCTACAGGCCACATACTGATTTTCAGTACTTGACACCTTCTCCCGATGCTTATCACAGAGATTTTTGACAAGACAAGGCTGGATGTTGTTACAAAGCAGTTAACATTTACATCCAGGCCCAATGAGTTTATATTTCTATTAATTTAAAATGGAGTTGAGTCATTTTAATTATAAAATGAAACAATGTTACAACAGTTCTGTGGTCAGTGCTATGACTAACAGAGTTCTTTGTACATGTGTAGAAGTGACTGAGATGGGAGGGGGTGGGAATTATTCTTGCAAGGTGGCAAAAGCAAATTTTCTGAGAAAGTGAGGGGATGTTTCCAGCAGTCCCTTGAACATAAATGCCTGAAGCTCTCAGGTCAGCTTTATATAGAAACCAAATAATAGGTGTTCAGTGGTAAATCGGTATATTTGCCCTGGCTGCATACACTGGAAAGCTCTTTAGCCTGGACAAAAAGAAGCAAGGGAGCAAGCCAAGAAGCACTGCTTAGTGAGGTTGCCTGCTAAAGATGGAACACAGAATTTTTTTTCACTGTACTTTCTGTTGATTTTGGGTCTTTCCATAAATAACTCCTATAATAACAGGATCATTTTTGTCATTGGCCTCCTGGCAGTGTCTCTGCTCCATCTGCTTCGTACACAGGATGTCCTTGTTGTGCTGGCTCTGAGAGCTGAGTAGGAGAGTGAGTTTGCAGGCAGACTGAGGTCTTGCATTATGAAGCAAGTAGACATTTCAGCACACAAGCTTGGTTCAGACTCAGGGCTTGACTGAGGCAGGCAGCTCAGTGATAGGCAGAGAGCCAAAGCACAAGAGCTTAGCAGCTTCTTGGAGAAATGAACTCTGCAAAGTATGCAGGCCTCTCTGCCCGCATGTTCTGAGTGCTGGAGGAAGAGGGGCAGTGATGATATCCCAAATTTCCAATAACCAGTTCTATGAAGGCAGGTGATATTTAAGAACCTATTCTGAATAGGTTCTTAAACATCATGCACACAGCACCCCACACACACCCAGAACTAGAGTACCCTCCGCTGTGAAATTGACTCTCCCTGGTCAATTTCGGCGGCAGGGAGAATCGCAGGAGACACTCGCTGCCGGGAAATTGACTCTCCCGCCGCTAACAACCGGTTTGCTGCTCCGCCTTTTCATTGAATCTCCCGGCGCTAAGAACCGGTTCGCTGCATTTTTTCTATTTTAAGAACCGGTTGGATATCATCACTGAAGAGGGGTGTATGACAGGTGCATAGAGAGTAGCAAGGACATACTAGAAATGGCAGATTATGTTTATAATGGCCGTTGTTAGGATTATTAAACAGGGGACTGCAGTAGTAAGTGCAGCTCTTACCTCCACCCAAGTAGCCACTGTAGGCAATTGAGGCGAGAGGAGGAGCAGCCATGAGGGCCGGCTGCAGACTCAGAAATGTGTGTGAGGGTAACAACAAACCAAATCACTAATCAATACCTCATGACCTACACTGAGCACAGAGTCTTTGCCAACTGGCAGAGCCTGCCCCATCAGCTTGCTTCATGTTATTGACTCATGGGTAGCCAAGAGCCATGTCCAAGTGCAGCTGAGTCTTTAAGGCTGTTACAGTTTGACCCTGCATGACAGAAGACGATGGTGCAATGCTGCACTCTCACAACCTTCATCTTGCAGGATTCCGGATTTCAGTTCCTGACTTTTCCACTAACTCTTGTCTTGATGTCTGCCTCAATTCCCTGTCTGTACATTAGCGATAGCACACACTGATGCAGTGTAATTCCCTCTCTGCAGCTGGCCAGCACCATTAGATAGTGTAAAAGGAGCAGGGTGGAACAATGACCTCATTGCCACACTCCATCCTTCCTCTGGTCAGCTTGTGCTGAGAGAATCTGAGCACAGAGATTGCCTGTGCCTGGCCATTTCTTAGGGTGAGTAGATATTAAGTCTCCTTGTGTCCTCCCCTCTAGTATCATTGGGCAATGGATGGGTACAGTCTAACCCCAAATATCCTTGGTTTCTCCTGGAGGGGCTACATTGCTGTGCAAAGTTTTGTGCTTTGACTGCTTTATGGTTTCCCATATGCTCAAATAAAAAGCCAAAAGAACAGGGAAATATTGCTCATTCATTTCCGTACATCTGTTCAAGCCCTTCCTCTAATGCAAGACAAAAACAAAGAACTAAAAAAGTCTACTTAGGAGTTTTAAAAAAAACTATTCTACAGCTTTTTCCAAAATCTCTTCAAGTTGCCTGGTGTAACTCACTGGTGCCAACTGCACATCATCTGAGCTAAAGGTGTATTTTAAAATGGAACCAGATAGATTAACCCTTATCCAACTCCAAGTTTATTCATGGCGTAATCTTTTGGGTTGAGACTGATAACATAGGAACACGTGCTCAAGTCACTACTGGATGGTTAAAATAGGTCACCCCAATGTCAAACAGGTCCCACTGGTGCAGAACTGCAGAGCAGTCTGTGCTCCTGGCAGCACAATCCATGGGTTTTGTTGTTAGCTTTGGGATGAGATATAAAAAGCTTGTTTGGTTTTGGCTGTTTATTAACAGGGTTGGTTCTCAAAATCTAACATGAAAAAAGCTACTGTCATGGTTTTTAATCTCTTAGAGGTGACCAGGAGATTGGGGGAAAAGGGAAATTGAGTGTGTGCCTTTTTCCTTGTCTGAAGGCCTGAAAGATGTCTGTTGTGGTTTTTTGGTTTTTTAAAAACTTTTTGCAGAATGCATTTACAGCTTTTATTCTGCTTATTTTTTATCATTACAAATTTCAAGCCAGAGTGATTTAAACAGTCTAACTATTCTGGCCCTCACTCCTTCAGGGAAGGGAATGTGTCGGCAGTGCAGTTGTTGGGCTGAAGCAGCCTTTGGCTCTCCACAGGGATTCTTCTTTCTGCTACCCCTTACGCCTCTTTGGGTTTAGGCTACATCATGGTAGGAGTTCTACCACCAGCTTGCTCTCAGCAAGTGCATTGGGCCAGCAGCCTTAAAATGGCATTTCAGTATATAGCAATAAGAACATTATCAGGACAAATGGGGAAATTATACCAGAATAAACTGGCACCTCTTGTCATTATAAATATGACCTGATAACCTTTGTCTGTGAGTAACATTCTTTCCATTTTAACGTTTCTGGAGCAGTATGTAACGAGCCAATGGATGAAGGGGTAAATGGAGACAAGATTGTGATCCGACTCTACTATGATAAAACCACAGATCGCTGTAAACCATTTGCATACAAAGGTGCTGGTGGGAATGAGAATCGCTTCTTCACTGACAGGCAGTGTATGAAGAGATGTTCTACATTAGCTGAACAAATCTATCCAGATGATGGTAAGTCAGACTGGCTTTTATTTTGACTTTTCCATTCATAGTGTAGCTTCTTCCGATTGTAAAAGAGACAAGGTCAGGAGAAGAAACTGAAGCCCATCTCTTGCTGTGTAAAGTGGTGGCAGCTTAGGATCATACAGAAGCTACAGATCAACCATCGACACCCATTCCTCTAATGTTACTCCATCCACATCATCATCAGGGTATCCCCGATGAGAACAGTCTGAGTTAAACTTGGCACAGTAGACTGTAGGACCTGAGAAGGTGGGTAAGAGAGAAGTTGGCCAGTTGGCAGATGGAGGTTTATAGACATTGATACGGGTCAGGTCCTTCAGTTTTATAGCCTGGACCTGATTCTAAGACTGGAGTCATTGGAATGCCTTCCCTGATGGAGGGTGCCAACCTATATTGCCTGTAATGGAGGTGAGACACAACAGCAAACACAAGAATTGATAGTTGAGTGTCAATGGTAGTGTGTATTTTCTGAAACAAGATGGTGTGTGCTTTGTGTTCTACAGCCAGCTGGAGGAGGGCGTCCTTGTTTGCCACTGAGATTCCCTCAATATTGACCCTGAGTCTAACTGTGTAGGACTCAGAGGGAGAGAAATTATAGTCAGTACATATTTAAAATCTTTGTAAAGGTAGTTTCCCTGGGCACGATTTGAAGTCTGTTACTTGAAAGCTGGCTCGAAGCAAGAGCTTGCTGCATGTTCTACTGGACAGTTTGGGGATCTTCCCTTTACGGTCATATAAAAACTCCTCCTTTTAGCTAGGTGGGATTATGAGATATTGGACCTTAAATATGTAACTGGTGCCAAACTGACTTTTGCCCACCATGTATGCATTAAAGGGAGGAAAGGAAACACTTCTCTGGCTCTTATGCCTTATTACATAAAATGTCAAACTTTTGATGGAAATAACTTTTTTTTTAATAGGCTTTCAGGTTAGTTCCATCTTGTAACAGGTTACACTACAGTCTTGAGGTGCTAGTAGCAAAATTCCAGCCTTTAAAGTATTTCATAACATTCGAAATTCAGATCATACTAAATACTATAACTTACTGATCTTCCCCCTAACTACTTCTGCGTGAAATGCCCCCAATTACCAGGCAGCACAAATCTCATTTCAGCCTGTCCTTAAGTGGTGGATAGGCCTTGTGCTAGCCCTGTGAACAGTGAGGCACTTTGCCCAGTGATGCTTGATCACAGCTTTGGAGTAGAAACTGACCCGGGACCAAAGCCATCAAAACCTGTTTGTTCATGTAGCTCACTATGCCCACTGGAGCTGAGTGGCACTAGGATCAGATATATGCAGGGAACAGTGGGCTGCAGAGTTGTTTAAACAAAGCTAGAATTGAATCTGTTCAGCACAGAGGCAGACACCTTTGGGGCTTACAACAAACAGTGCATCAGAAATAATATGCAGAGTATTTTGGCTACAAACATCCTTGTTTAATGTGGGGGGGAATGATACAGTCTGTGTACAGTTAAAATTTACAGACACAGAAACAGCTGCTATGCTTCTACTGGTGTGTACTGTACAAACAGAAGTTAGAACTGGAAAAGATCTATTAGTTCACCCTGTCCCTCTCGCTGCCAGTGCAGGATGGTTCCTGGCAGGATGTTTTCTAGTGCTTGGCTTGGGACTTAAATAAGTATATTGGACAAAGTTTTATCCACCACTTCCTCTAGAAGTCTATTCCACAGCCTAATAGATCTTGCTTTAGGACTCTTATTTTTTTTCCTGACACTCAGCCTAAATTTCCCCTCTGTTATTTTCATTCCATTCTTCCTAGTTCTATGTCTCTAAATGCTTTGGTGTATACTAGCAACAAGCAAATAATTTGTAGCACATCATTTATTAGCTGAATTTTGCAAATAGATTATGAAATCCTAAAATCTATTGCACTTAAAGTTGTTAATAAGTTATTCATGCAGGGAGGAAAATCTAAAACTTGAAAACAGTTTGAGTATTCAGTATTTTCAATGCATAAGATTGTGCTTTGTGTTTTGCCCCATGTGATTTAGTTAGCTAACCGAGTTAGGGCTGATCTACCCTACAGTTTTGTCAACAAAAGTCAATGGAGGTGTACACATTGAAAAGCTCTTCCCCCCAGGCTCTCAGCTCCCCACACTACCGTTCTTAGGTCAGTGGAAATGCTCCTGGTGAGGACGCACTCCACCAACCCAAGGAGGGCAGTGAGGACATCAGCCACCACAGTAATTAATGCAATGGCTGTAAGTCGACCTAACATAGGTCAACTTATCTTTGTAGTGTAGACCAGGCCTAAATGGGACTTGGGCTCCTAAATTACTTAAGAGCTCCTTTAAATTTTCCTTGTGGTTTTGTTCCCTGGTTGACTGGTTTGGCTAACTCCAACCCAGCATGAGTGTCAAATGTTTCAGTCAGATGGATAGTGCTGGGTTCCACTTCAGCAGCAGGCTTGTGAGAACCTGGAGTCCTTCTCTCCATCCCCAACACACTTTATGTAAAATGAGTCAGGCCTCTCCAAAATCTGTGGGCGAAAACTTGTTTATAATGCTATGATCATAGTGGAATTAAATCCGCTATCTAGTTGTACTAGATAGAAAATGTTCTGTTTTGACTAATGAAAGGATGTAATAAATACTTCTGAGTGCTTAATAGTGTTAGAAGCATGACTACACAACCATGATTATACTTGCAAGATCATATTTGTGGAAACTGTCACATGAAATTTACACAAGCAGTTACTGTAAGTGTTAGCAAACTCGAAGGCTAGTTAAATGATGGCTGTTGGATTTCACCCTGGTGTCACTCACATTGTTGCACAGATGAAGGTGGGCAGTTTAATAATTGACTAGACTGGTATTTAAAGCTGCAAAACAGGAGACTTTTCAGTTTAAAAGAATTCCGTACCTGTTATGAATAATGTCTTAAGCAATTGGTGACTTTTTAAAAATGCAGATTGCTTATGCTGTTTACTGTTTTCTTTACACAAACTTCATTTCACACATAGTCACTTAAACTTTTGTTTACACTCTGCAGCATTGTGCTAATGCATCACAGTGAGGATGAAGCAAGGTTTGGATAGCAAAAATGACAACGGTAGTGCTTTATTTGTTTAAAATTTGTCTGTTGAAATCCTTGAGGTCATTTTATTGTAAAATCTAGAATACAGTCCCAGATAGGCAAGGCCTTTGGAAGATCTTGTGAATGTCTGTTTAGCATTTAATTTCTTCCCTGAAAGCTCTTTACACAGTGTTCCACTATTGCTAATTTCCACTGTGGCTTTAAATACTGCTACCAGAATGTGTTCTTCTGGATCAGTGCCTTTGAATTCAAACGCGTTCCTTCAGGGCTCAAGTTTGGAACAAGTTTGTACCGCTTCATCTTCACAATTGTAGTTTGTGACACTGTCCTGCCACTTGCATGCATGCTGAAACTGAAGGGACTGAAGAGTTTCTTATATGAAGGTACTAAAGTAAATATTAGTTCCTTATCCAGGTTGTGCTGTGGAAGTGTGACAATTAATGTGTTTGCCTTTGAGGGAGGCATTGAGTTTTCTGGGCTTACATCACCAGTCATCCAAGATCTCAAAGTAGCCTTTAAAAATGTCCATTCTAGGGATTGTATTTTGCAGGTATACTCAGAAGTGACAGAATCAGCTATGTTCTGACAGTTGTCTCAAAGTTTTGAGGTGCTGTCAAAGGCAGGAAAGAGCTGTCACTCTGGACAAAATACAAATCATAGGAAAGGTCATGTTTCTTCTAAGAGTGGCACATCAGCACATTATGCCTTTAGCCACCTTGAAACACCAATATGAAGGAGAGGAAACAGTCTTTCAATGTGGTTTAAAACACAAATAGAAAAAGATCCTCAACTGATGTAAATGAACATATAGCTCCACAGAAGGTACTGGAACTACACCAGTTTATACGAGCTGAGGATCTGGCCCATAATTCTAACTCTGTCTTGGAACCTGTCAGCAAACCGCCGAGTCCCACCCTTTCTAGAGTCATTTGTATTATCCAACCCACATGGATCCTGTCCATAATAAGCAATTTTAATCAGGTTATTTTCCGATATGTTTCTTGTGTCTCATTTACAGGAACACAGTTGCTCTGTAGACTGCAGATACATGCTTGAATTTGAGTTTAGAGTAAATAACAGCATTTTTCACTGTAGGACTATGTACTTATTCTACAACTGGGAATCCTGATTAGGCTATTACAATTGTAATGCTGTGAAAAATTTCATCACCCCAGAGAAGTCCCTTGGAAGGGAAAGGTCCCACCTCAGGGTGTCATAAGAAAACCCTTAACCCCACTGGAGTGGAAATTCAGATGGTTTCATTCAGCTACAGTATACAGAGGGGGAATGAAGAGGATCAATTCTGGGCTTTTAAATTACCTTGCCTTGTGTCAGGGTGCCCCCTGGAGGTACACATAAAGTGGAAATAATCTACCCAATAGGGTATCGATTGTCTCTTTACCTTGTGTGTTCTTAAATGTAAATACTGCTACAGCTACAGTCAGCTGGATCCCCCTTCTTATCAAAGAGAGAGCAGATGGCAGGGCATTCTCTGTGAGGGCGCCAGGATTCTGAAACTTGCTTCCTTGTTGGTCCAAAATGTCCTGAATTTGGTGATCACCTTTGTTCTCTGCATTTGTTTGATGGGGTTTCTGGAGAAGGCCCTGACGTGTTCTTCCAACAACAATAAAGTGAGGGTAGGAAGCTCCTGTAGGTAACTGACTGGCTGAGGTCCTGCTCGGATTTCACTCTATTAGTGATGTGTTAGGAGGCCTGGAGGCTTGGATCGGAATCTTTAAAATGATCGTTTACATTTACAAAAATAAGAACATGATCTCACAAGCAGTGTTTTACTGAAAGCTTTCTCCTCTACTTGAAATGAGCTGTGACTTATAACATCATAATTAAAAAAAAGCTTACTTATAAAGAATTGGTTGGTGATACCACCAAGAAATCATGTGTAATATTCTCTAAGCCCATTGAGCTTAGATTCTTAACTAGGGATAGACTTTCTAAACTGGGTACATCACTTAACATTCTCTGCCTTTGTTTCCTAAAACTGCTGGCTTGATCTGAAGGAAAATAGCTCATCCCCTCCATACATTGTTATACACTATAATTTCACCTAGAAGTTTCAGCTGAGATCAGGGCCTTGCTATATAAACAGATGAGACAGTTCCTGCCCCAGAGAACTTAAATATCTAAATACACAAGACAAAGGGGAAACACTCTCAAGTGAAGTGATTTGCCCAAGATCAAACCAGATCCGTGGCAGAGTCAGGAACAAAACCTGGATCTCTTGGCACTGAGGTCATTGGCTTATGTATTACTCCACACTGCTGTTTATGTGTAAGAGGTCTGGGCCAGTGAATGAGACTTTCAAGTCCCACACCACATAGAGGAATTGGTTCCCACTAACACATAGGACTAAGTTATGCCCTTGGTTACCTGTGCAACCTCACTGAACCCACGGGTGTAACTGGGTAGACTTTGGCCCATTATATACCTGCCATAAAACTAATCAAATCTGTAGTATATCTATCCTTTTACTATATCTGTGATATGTAACCCTGACTCTCTTACTGATGATAAACCCAGTCTGCCAGAACCCAGACTTGCTAATCTTCCAGAGAGACACTGCAGAGCTCTTCTATTTATGCAGACTTTGGGGATGAGATTGGCTGAAGAATGCATTCTACTTAAGGGGTTTTATTACTGTATGTGTTGATTAGCAGTTAGAAATTGATTATGTCACTTTGAATTCAGAGATATTGTGTGAAATCCTGTATTTTAAATTATTATGCTAAGCAGATGGCTAACTAAAGAAAACAGATTAGACGGATTCAAAGAGTTGCTTCATTTGCAATGTTCTGATTTTAACCTTTTGTTCTTCATACAGACCGTGTTTGCTTCTTGGAGAAGGATCCTGGACTCTGTAAAGGGACCTACTTATTGTGGTACTTTGATCATGCACTGAAGAAGTGTAGGACCTTCATTTATGGAGGTTGTGCAGGAAATGGAAACAGATTTGGTAACAAGACAACATGTTGCCAGAAGTGTGATCAGGGTATGTACAGTGCTCTCTATGGTATTTTCATATAGAAATGTGGGCATTTAAATGTCCATTATCCACTGCCCTGATTAGATATGTCTTGCTGCAGGCAGAGGGTGTAGCACAGCCTTTAGCTAAGGGTGCCTAATACATTCCATTATAAAACCCAGTTTTCAGTTGCTGATAACTTAGACAAACTTTAACTGTTTAGGTTGAAATTGTCCAGGCCAGGTGTTTATTCAGTGCGGTGTGGGACGGTATCCTGAGGCAAAGAATTAATTTTCTCATGGGCCTTTTTATGGCACTCATCTTTATCACATCTGAGTACTTCACAAATAGTATTAAATTCACCTTATATACACACACCCCATGAGGTAGAAAGGTATTCTTCCCATTGTGCAGATGGGAAATTGAGGCACAGACAAATGAAGGCCGAAATTGTCAAGTATCTTCTAGTTTTGGATGCTCAGTTTGAGATGTCGAGGGTCTGATTTTGCAGAATATTTAGCACTTCATAAGTTCAGAGCACTGCTCCCATTGACGTCAGTTGCAGTTGTGGGTGCTCAGCACTTCTGCAAATGAGACCCCAGGTGTGCCAAGTTGGGTGTCTAGAAAATAAAGAATACACTTAATGACTGTCTATGAAAATTGTTGGTTTACGTGAGTTGCCCAGCATCCCATAGAAATCTGTGCCAGAGGCAGGGATAGAATCCATTTCTCCAGGGCAGCATTCAACTGCCTTTACCTGGAGACCCTCCTTTTTCTTCCTGCAGTCCTCTGCCTTCCAGTTTCTACAGCAGTGTGGCCAATGGTCTTACAGAAAACAGCACCATTCTCTACACAATCTTGTTTCATTGAGTAACATTCATTGTGTGCACTGAATGTCCTGTGGAATATAGCATGAGATCATGGAATTTAAACTGTATTATAATGCATATGCACACAGGAGCTGAATTAATTTTTTTTTGAGTTCCTGACTTTAAAACCTTAATGTTCTTCTAATATTTGTTTTGATTGTGAGACATGCATCCAGGATCTTTTGCCAGTCTCTTTCTGGTGTTAGAGAGGCGACATTTGGACTGACCTCAGAGGGCCATTCTTGAAACTGCCTAAGTAAATACATAGTACTCTCTAGTGCCAAAATGTGATTTGTTGGCATGGCACAAGAGATGTGGCTCCTTTTATCTCCAAACTTACCTATGTTTCTTACAGATTTATTCTCTCTCTCTCTCATTGCTGAAAAATACAACAGACATAAACAATCATGAAGCTGACCTTTGTGTATTTTACTTCTTTTAGTATAAATACTCTGAGTATGCAGCGTTCTACCAAGTTAGGGCCTCAGATATTCATGGCTCCTATTGAAGTCCCTGGCAGCTGCCTGCATATAGTCTCCAGCAGAACACTATAAGTAGATCTTTAATGACTGTATGTGTCATGTTCTTCTATGCAAAGGAGATGTTTGTCTGCTATAGCAGAGACTGTTAGGGCCGCATTGCATAGCCCTCCACAGGATTTTCTTTAGCCATAATTTTAATTAGACTGTTGCTTTCAAAGTATTACCTTACTGTCTGGGTAAGGATGGTAGTATCCCGCCCTCAATCAAATGGTATGTATTACGGAAGTTCCACGCATATTCTTTGTGTAGAAAATAAAGTATAAAGGAGGATTTTAATCTGAACTCCTTGTCATCAGCATTCCAGAGATCTTGCAGCTAGCCTTCCTCATCTAATTCTCCCCAGCAATCAACATTTTATTGCTGCCAAGTCACTTGTAACAGTTCCCTCCTCTTCCAAATACTCAAGAGTTTAGATCCTGGATATTTTTTAGTAGACAAAGAGGTTGCATTATGAGCATACCAAGTGTGTTTCATTAAAATTGTCCTTTTGCCATTTCATGTGTTTGCTAGCTTATGTGTGCACCACTGCTCTTTGCTGCAGGGAATCAGACTTGCTCAAGCATTTGTAACTACCTTGACCACTAGAGACTGCTCTATAAGCAGCTATTAGTCTGGCTGCATTTGAGCTAATGAAGAAACTCCTTTAGCTTTTCTGTTTTAATCATAAGTGCCCCCAGTTCAGCAAAGCACATTAGCAAGTGGGTAAAGTTAAACATGTGCTTCAAGTGCTTTCCTGAACTGGGGCTATACTGAAAAAGAAAGCTAGGAATAACACTGAATTCACTATCTCAATGCAAAAGACTTACGTGTGGTATGTATGTGCTTTTAGCTCCTGCATGTGAACGAACAGTAGAGGAAGATGAAGGGCCTGATGTAGGTAAGGTGACATCTTTTTATTTAGTAGTATTTCACCAGTCAGTGCTATCTGAAGCAGTTATTACTTGGATTCCTATATTGTAAAATTAATCAATGGCAGTGGTAACCAGTCATTCTAGTAAGCTCTAGTGGTCGCCTGTTCTATTCCTACTATATCAGTGGAGTGATTTAATTGAAATTACATTACATCAAAGGGACAGACATGGTTTAAAATTCATAAATGTTAAGACTTCATCCCATTAAATTAACAAAAGCCATTTAAAAACCATTGACCACTTGCCTGGTTGGTTTGGCTTGGCTCCATGAAGGAACGTAGGCCTTGTAATGCTAAATGTCACGCTTTTAGGTGCCTAGAAAATCAGAGAAACAACAAACACAGCAATCCATAAAGCCTGAATTAGGTGCCTGGTTGCCCTATACAATGAATAGGAAGAGCTAAGCACCTTAGAGTGCCAGCCACAAAGCCAGCATGCTAGAGTGGGAGCTGCCAAAGGTACTCAGTGGGAGATGCTGACCAGAAGGATGTGTCCTAAGTCCCATCCTTCTCAGAGATAGACGCCAAGACCGGGCTGCAGGCTATCTCTGCTGGCGATCCGCAAACTGGGGGAAGTTAGATAGTCAATCTCTTAAGTGGCTTGCAGGGTCCAAAACACAATGGACTGTGTGTGGGTGGGGAAGGAGGAGCCCCCTTATAATCTTTGCCTAATTGGGGTACTCACCCAGGATGTGGGAGACCCTCAGTTCAAGTCCCCCTCTGCCTGAGGGAGAGATGGGATTCGAATGGGGACCTGGCACTGTCAGGTGAGTGCCCTGACCACTGGGCTATTGGATATTTTAATGCAGATCTTTTGTTTAGTCTGTTTTGATCCTTCCAACTTTCTGCTTCTCAGACTAGCAGACGCTGAACCTCCTGGGAACATGCACAACTGGCAGAATCATGCTGGGATCCAGAGCTGAGGTTTCAGGAAGCTGAGATAGGGGCCCCATTCTCAAGGGATCGAGGGGTTACAGAGATACCCAAAGGGAAGAATTTTGTCAGGGTACAGGATACTTATTCTGCTATGCTTAGGGGAAAACCTTCCACTCAGTCACCTGCCCAGGAGAAAGGAGCTTCTTGCCAGGCTGCTGAATGTCCCCCACAGAGGATCTGCTCCCTGGCAGATTCTAACCCTTGCTGGCTGGGCACTATTGGGCAGGGCTCTTCTGCAGAACAACTGTGCTGTGTAGGGTGATTGTACTTCCCACGCAGTCCCCCTGGCACTCCTGCCTCCAATGATATGGGCGCCTTCACAGCTGTAGAGGCAAGGGGAGGATTTGCCTCTTGTTGGATATTACTAGATGCTCTGATGTTCCATTCTTAAAAGTCAAACCTGGGTGGGGGAGAAGGGGAACTGAACTCATCTAAAACCAAAGCATTCTCCCTCTGAGTGGAGGGGTTCACGGCCTCCTGGAATGGGGAGAGCGAGCAGTCTGCAAATCTCCTGCATCCTGAGGATCTGTGGTAAAAGTGGAGCATCCCTCCCACATGTTGCCCTGTACATCCCAGAGGATGTTCTTCCCCTCTGGCCTCTCTGAGGTCTGGTCTACAGCATGGCAGCAAGGCTTCCATAAGAGCTTTGCTGCCATGGGCCATTCTATCCCTTCTCCTCCCCACAAGCTGCATACTAGACCCCTCTCCAGAAGCAGTGACTCCCTTTCACATCTGCTACCCCGTTCTATCCTTACTCTATCAGAAACCCACCCAGTCTGGAGGAGAACATGCTGCTGGCCATGGCTGCTCCCTGGAGTGGCTCCCTCTCGCTGAGCTCCAGCACCATGTTCTGTCCTGGCTGAGTGGATTCCCAGAGGGAGGGAAGTGTACTGTGGTGGCGTTGTTCCCCTTCGCCAGGGCAATGGTGGGGACCAATTGCATCCTTAGGTTCCAGAACATGAATAACCTCCTTGTTGCTGCTGGCCATTAATGCCATGGCTGCTTCATTCTAGCACGTCAAAATTTTGAGGCTTATGGCTCAGCACAGAGCTGCCTTTCCATGGGGTATATTGATAGGTGACAGTTCTTGTACTGTCCAGCTACTGTGAGACAGGGCTCCTGATATGCGATAAGGTACTGAGGAAAGTGTATCCAGCGTACTGGAGGAAGGACACATAGAAGGCCTGCTTCTGTCATCAGCAAAAGTAACACAAGATGAAGTCATTCATAGCGTGGTGGCACCAGCTGTGTCCTAAAGCTACTGGCGCACAGGCAGCAGTGGAAAACAACCATCACAATCTGGCTGCTTTCTCAGACAGTCAGTCTTCTGTTCTGTCTCTGTCGGTGAAATGAAATGTAAAGACGCAAAACTTCTATTCTCTCCAGTTAACCATGCACTGATTTTCCTGCAGACTTGGTGCTTGGAATCACTGTGGGATGTATTGCAGCAGTTATCTTGGTATCTGCACTGGCCATTTTCCTTCAGAAAATGTAAGACTTAAACGTTCTTTTCAGTACAGGTGTTTGGGACAGAGGATGCTTTTAGCAAATTTGGGCCTATGAGATATTGCAAATCCAGTGGCTTTTCTCCAAGGGGATAATAGCTCACCAAAAATTCATCTTCACTTTGGAGGTGGGGGACAGTTCAGTGTCAGTCTCTGTTTCCACATACACGGAGACTTGCACATGTATTATAAAATAAATATAATCTAAAAACTTTTCAGTTTAAGAGAGCCTGCATGGAAATCAGTTCCTCTACATAAAGTAGTGATAGCTATAAGAAAAGCTGTTATAGAATGAGGTTTCAAATGGTAAGTTAAAATGCAACTGTGGATAGCTTGGCATCTTCCTAGAGTTCATAAACCTAAACTGGAGATGGAACTGGACCTAACTGGGCCTTGCTCCAATGCTGATACTCTTCCAGAATGGCTGTTCTTATAGATCCTCCCCTGGTGTGAATTGTCATGATATTGACTTCAATAAATAACAAATTTACTTCAGTAGAGCTATGACAATTTACAGCAGTTGATGATCTACCCTAACATCTTTGTATGGTTGACCTGTTCTCTTTCCAGCAATCCTTTGGATGAGATAATATTCAGAAAATGGTCAACGGTATTATCAGGATGACAGGCAGGAGATTTTTTAATGAGTACAACATTAACAAGGTTTAAATACTGAACCATTCAGAGGAGACACTTAGGCTCAGAACCTCAAAGGTATCAAGGCTGCTAACTTCCATTGATTTTAGTGGAAGTTAACAGCCTAAATACCTTTGAGGATCTGAGCTTTAATTCATTAGGCTAAACAGTCTATAGGAATGGGTAGTCCAGAAATGATATTTCTTGTTTTTCTGTATTTCTATTAATGAAGCAAACCTGTTGAAACAAAGAAAATTTAAACTAATAAAATTGCTAGAGTTCAAGCAAAGCCTGTTTAATTTATACAGGGATGTACATGCATGCTTGCTTTTCTCAACAAATCCAACTTAATTTGCTTTGGTTTGGTGCTTCAAAATATAATAGAGAAGAAACTGAAAAACAAGAGTTATCCAGCGGTTTTATCTCTTTAGCCCACATTCATCCCCAGGGTATTTATTTTACCTGTAAACACCTCCATTAACTGACTGCTCACCCCTGAGAGACAGTGTGCTGCTGGCATAACACATTCAGATCCACATACTTGCTATACCAGTCAGAGCAGGCCAAATCATGCTGCTATCAAAGTTAATGACAAGCCCTCTTGATTTCAAAAGGAGCTGGATACGCCTAGTAAAGGTTTCTGTTGGCTTGTGTAAAACAGTGTGACAAATAGAGAACAGTGTTAAACATATGCATTGTTTGGAAAAGAGAATGCACTTACAATGGAACTGTTGCCCTAAATTATTTTCTTTCTCTCTCTTGTCCAGAGTGAAGAAAATTCCAACCAGAGAAAAGAAGCAAAATAAACCTCTGGCTAATATGGAAATGTGCTAACCAGAAAGAAGAACTTTCTTTATTGTTGATTAATGCAGTGAATTTCCTGATTTGTATCATATGTTTTTGTTATGAAATACAGTTTATACTTTGTCCCTCCCCAAACATTTTGTTTCTGGAAGCATTCAGTTCTAATCATACCAGTCCACTATATACTTGTACTTTTTTGGAGGGGTGTGGAGGTGGTTAATAACTTTTCTAAAGAATCTATAAAATGCATACTGGAATGTGTACCTCTTATTCATCTGGTCCAGTGTCTGGGAGAATTCTCATCCCATTTGAGGAACGTGATAGTTTAGTGTCAGGGTGAGCTAGTGGTCACTTAACTAAAAAATCTGTATCTCTGAACTAAATCCTGCTCTTAGTTATGCAGCTGGAAATGAAGAATAACCCACTGAGTTTCGTCTAAATAGTTCATGATTTTGTGGGCAACTGGACCATTTGTGCTTTTAGTGAATCTGTTCTCCCATTCATGCACATGCAGATCTTCCATTAATGTCAGGTAGAGTTACTTGTGTGGGACAGCAGGACAATGTTCTCCCAAGACTGACCCATGTTGTTAATATGTAGAACTACTACATACTACAAAACAAGAGCTACGGTCCATATTCAGGACCTGCCAATATTAGAATTTCCCTGTGTTGGAAGAAAAAGAGAGAGCTAGACAAATGTATGAATGCAGTTGTATGACAGGTTGCTTGTGATGGTAGTAGACTAAGTTAAACAGCAGTTGGCTTGCTTCTGGTTTATGTCTTATGTGCCTAAAGCTCATGCTTCAGCATTTCACATGGCCACTGCAGAGGTCAGGAGAGGACATTGAGTGGAGTGGACCAGGGCTGAGAGGTGGCACTGAGCATGCTCTCTCTCAGGTGCTTGGCTGGCTGGTTCTTGCTCACTGATGAGGGTCTAACTGAACACCATATGTTGGGTTGGGAAAGAATTCCCCCCCATGTCAGATTGGCAGTAGGGTGACTAGACAGCAAATGTGAAAAATCGGGAGGGGGTGGGGGTAATAGGTGCTTATATAAGAACAAGCTCCAAATATTGGGGCTGTCCCTATAAAATCAGGGCCTCTGTCACTCTAATTGGCACCTCAGGGCCCCCATTCACCATCCACGGCCCCTGGCTGGGGCAAGTGGGATCAGCCCCCCTCTGGGAGACACCTCTCCGAGTCCTGACTTCAGGAGATTGCGACAAGGCTTATCTTGTGGGCGAAACTGGGCAGAGGGGCTGGTAGTTGTCACTCCCGCCCGGCCTAGTGCTGGCGCCCTGTGCCAGCCTGCCACGGACAGCGGGTGCTCGGCGCTGCGCCCCTTTACTGGAGGAAGCGGCTGGTCCCAGCGCTCCCGCGGGGCGGACCCAAAACCGGGAGCGGATCGCTCTGTGGGTGGGTGGGGTGGCGGCTGCTGGGAAAGCCCGGTGAATGGCTTTCCGGCTGCCGGACGGGAGGGCGGCGAAAAAGACCCGGCGGGCGGAGCGCGGCGGGGCGGATGGGAGGGCGGCGCGCGGAAGACCCGGCGGGCGGCGCGCGGACGGGAGGGCGGCGCGCGGCGCTGGCTGTCGCTGTAAGATGGCTGTTGTGAGCGGGACCCCGCTGCTGTGAGGAGCCGCCCGCGCCATGGAGTGCCCGCACCTCGGCTCCAGCGTCTGCATCGCGCCCGACTCGGCCCGGTTCCCGCAGGGCTCGCCCTCCTCCTGGTGCTGCAGCGGTGAGTGGCCCGGCCCGGCCCGCACGGCAGGCCCCGGGCTCTGCGGCCTGGGCGCCGCCGCCGGCCCTGTCTCGGGAGGGAGCCCGGGAGCCGCCTCCCCGGCCCCCAGCGCAGGCCGGGCTGCTGCGGGAGGGGGCGCCGGGGCCCCTTTGCCCGCCGGGCCGGGCCGGGCCGGGACACTCGCGGGTCCCCCCTCGCGACGGGCGGCTGCTCCTCAGCGCGGGGCAGCCATGGGGGGAGGGGCAGAGCGTCGCGTGCCCCCCCCCGCCGCCCTCGTGGCGCCCGCCCAGCGGGGCTGAGGGGTCTCGCCGCCCCGGCCCCGGCCCCGGGCGGGCGGGCAGGGCAGGGCGCTCCTGTGCCGCGCGGCGACGGGCCCGCGGCTGCGTCTCCTGCGAAGGAATGTGCGGGTGTCGCCCCTCGGCCCCTTTGTTCGCGCGGGGCGGCGCGGCCGGCCGTGGGGTGCGGGTGCGTGTGGAGAAAGGGGCCTGGGACCGGGAGCGTCGCAGGCCCGGGGTAGAATCAGGTGCTCGGTCTCAGAAGCTTTAAGAGACTTTTGTTTGTGCGGGGTTGGCGTGATGCGGTTTGGAGGGAGGTGCCGAGGGTGGGTAACAGACAGCGCTGGGCTGGAGAGACTGGCGGAGTCACGAAGTGGCGCGTGAGCCCCGTGTGTAAACCTACCCCGTGGAAATGGGTGTTTACATCTTCTAGATGGACGGTGCTGGAGGAGCGCACCAATCAACGCCCTGCGCCGCGCAAATAAGTTTCTGTGATGTTTGTATTCTTCCTTCAGCACCATCTGTGCCCGGATATTGTTTGTTCAGAGCTTTTCCCTTGAAGGTTTGCTTTGCCCAAGCCGCTCTAAATTCAGTCTGGTAATGTACCCTCATGATTGCTAGCTTTTCAAACAGATGACCTCTGATGGTAGCTGGTATTTTAGCTTATGTTCTTCTCTGTATTAATTGTGAACATATGTAGGCAGTTGTGTTTAGCATTAAAACAAACAGGAAAAAAGCAAACCCTAGCACATTTAGTATATGTAGCAATAGGCCCGTTTTTAACAGGAAGATGCCCCCTCCCCATCTCATTGTGTCTGTGGGCAATGGTAGAGAGGAGCTTCATTTGAGATATTAGTCTGTGGAACAATGAAATGTTAAGTTTTCATTTTTTCCCCTTTAATGTGGGAAATGATGTTTATTCTTTGTTTTATTGCATGGATACTTTAGTGTGGGAAAACTGCAGTTTGCTTGAGTTCTTTTATGATTGGCATTTCCTGGAGCCAAGGTGTGGTAGTTCTACTGCTTTCTTTGGTAAAACCAGTTACTTTACTCTGTAAAGCTTTCACTTTTACATAAGAGTTTGTTTTTCAGTGCAGAGCAATGGTTGGAGGGAGTGCATAAAGAAAAATGTGTTTTATTCTTATATTTCTTTACTTGGAAATCTAGCCCTTATGGTTGGATCTGTTACCTCATGGTGTTGACATATGGCACTAAAGTCTACCATTCAAAGAACTCCAGAAAGATAACATTACCAAAGCTGAAAATATACTAAACTATTAATGCAGCTGTTTAACTGAAAAACAAGCCAATCTAGAGGAAAACATGACAACATTAATGTTATAGAAAGCCTCATTTCATACAGAAAGGTGAAGTCCGATTGATAGACATGCTGTTTTCTGGGGAAAGAAGTTCAGTGATTAGAACGGATTTTCCTTTGTCAGGAAAGTGCACATAGCACTTATGGGAAGCGAATGTTGCTGGGTGCTCAACTGATGTATTGTTGAGAGGAGGTGGGAGGGAGTTAAACCCTTGGGAAACTGATTAGATTTATAATGGTGCTATATCCAGGAGTGCTCTCCCCCAAGTTTCATACTTTTTAATAAAATCTAAAAACAGTAACAAAATCCCAAATAAATTATTTGGATAGGTAAATCAAAAGTACAGTATTAATTCCTAATAAGGGGATAAAGAAATATTTATAACTAGTACACTAAATTTAAAAATTCAGTAAAAACATAAGCCAGTTATCAACTACGGGAGAAACAAATTATGCGTAACACTAATTGAATTCTTCTGTCCCTTCTCAAATTGCCAGATTAAACTACTTTTGTCCATGTTTAGTAGCCTGAGTGACATTTCCCATGCGGATAGGCTGCTATTTGTTAGTGTTACATGATCTCTGCAGTGGTGCACACTGTATTCTTTCTTGTCTGCTATCATTTCAGTGGCTGTAGCACCTTGAATGATGCCCCCAGAAGTCAACTTGCATTGGGTGGTAATGGATCCCAATTTTCCATAAGAACTCTGATGACCCTTTTATGTGAAGATTTTTAAATCGCCCAAAACAGCTTTTTGACAGCAATGATAGCTTCAGTATATAATGTGGCAGCATCTCAAAGCATTTGCATGAGAAGTGCAATAATATAACAATGCTATCTGTACTGCGTAGCTGATATTTGAAAAATGAAAGATGTGGTGGTTAGGGTGTGCACCAGGCTGAAGAGATGTATTGGCCTAAATCAGCTCCTTTTGAAGCTAATGGTCAGAATTTCTTTGGAGGTCTCTTGATTGTTGATAGTGAACTAAATGAGAGCAATAAAGGGTAGTGCTGGTGAGGACACTGAGGCCCAGTCTACACTTACCTTCCAGATTTGGCGGCAGTCGACGGGAGATATGCAAGCTATCTTGCATATCTCCCATCGACTTTGCTGCGCCTGCTCCGTGCACAGTTCACACTACACTGCGCCGAAGGGAACAATGTTCCCTTCGACTCAGTGCTATGCCACTTACCGGGGTGGTTTTCCTACGTCGATTGCTGGATCGACTGAGCAGGTCTACACAGACCGCTCTGTTGATCCAGAGACATTGAACTGACGGCGGCAAATTTGCTGCCGTCAGTGTAGACCCAGCCTGAGCCAAATCCAAATCTGAAGTCTTTGGCTCCAAATCCAAGAGTAAGGGTCTCTGCCCATTTCTAGATGACACCTAGAATTTTAATCAGCGCAAATAATGTGGCAGTATAGTTTAGAAACATCCTACCCTTTAAAACATAGCAAGCCATTCCCCCAGATCATTATTTGAGGCCTGGTAATGTGTTCTGTGCAGAGTGAGATACAGAAGGCAGAACGGTCCTTGCTTTATGGTGCTTTCAGTCTAAATAAATTTACAACACACAGTGCATTTTGGGAGTATCTCAGGGAAGTTCTGTCTTTAAAGATTTTTTTTTAATTGCTCTAATTGGTCAATGTGTCTTGTGAAAGGACATGAAAGGAAGAGATGAGATAAATCACTAGGAAAGGCAGAAATTGTTTAGAAAAATACTGAAAATCACTTCCCTAATTATCGTTCTCATGTGAAATATTATTTGCAGATTTCTGCTACTTCCAATTAAAGTTAAATGTTTTCATGCATTTTATTTTCTGTAATCTCTGCTGGACTTGGGATGTTGGCAAGACTGCAAAGTGTCCCAGGCAGAACCAGTTACATTTATAGGACATGCCACACACTCAGCATGTGTGTGCAAATCATGTAATTAAAAAAAGCATTCTCAACACCTCAGATGTGATATTTTCCCATCAACTGTTCAGACACTTGCAACCACAGCCCGCCATATCTCACCTATCCCAGCACACTTCCGGGCATACCTGTGCAAGCCTGAAGAGTCTTGCCAACTTATTGTGTCATGGACAAGACAAATTGATTCTTTGTGCACTGTAAAACTGCAAGATGTTCCTCTAGAGAAACTCGTGACCCCCTAGGATTGTCTCTGCTTAAATACAGACCCAGCACTTGTAAGGGGAAATTGCTGCACTTTGG
Organism: Mesoclemmys tuberculata; assembly: GCA_007922155.1. Lineage (NCBI taxonomy): Eukaryota > Metazoa > Chordata > Testudines > Chelidae > Mesoclemmys > Mesoclemmys tuberculata. The sequence goes on from ML675621.1 coordinate 5,352,658, forward strand.
GTATGCTTAAAACCTCCAGTACTTCAGATCACTACCAGTTGAATACCTGGTTTTTAAAATAACACAAGTGGTTGGTTTTATTAAGTATTGAAGGATTCTTTTGTCTGTAGAACAGTATTTCCTGCGAAAGCTAAATATGTGCTTGGAACTTGTGTTATCTTTGCATGGAAGCGTGTGATTCAGTAAAAGCTGCAACTCTCAGTTGCTCAGAGCCATATATTGTGGTGCCTACACATGCCTGTTGGACTTTAAAAAGTAGCTTGGTTAAATAATTGTGGCCTACTGGAATATGAGTAGAGTGGAAATCCAAATGCTGAAATATGAGACTTTTTCTACCCAATTAAAATAACTTTACAAAATGGTGTTGTTAACCTGCTGTTATATGAGAGAGCCCAAATCCTATCAATGCAAGTGGGAGGATTTTCAGGAGGAATTTTTATTGGGTCTGACTGACTGCTGGTTGTATGTTTCCTTACCTAAACCAGCCACACTGTTCTCTATTCATTTGGGTAGGTAGCAGCATCCTGCCACGCTATGTTTTTTGGCATTGCAATCTTGGATTGTAGTAAGCAGTGCCAAGACAAATATCCTGCAAAAGCACATGTACATAGACTTTAACCTTCTTAGCTCAGCTCCTCTTCCTCCTTTCTTCTCCATCCCTATCAGTACTAGACTATGCCATAGCTCATAATAAGGAGAGAGCAAAGTTCCTAATTTTCTTTTGTTCTTCCTATAATAGGAAAAAACTCCATTCTAATCATATATAGAGAAAGAAACCACTTCATATTAATACCCAGATTTTGTGCCTAGGCATTTATTCCCCCCCCCCAACCCCCTCCCAGTCCAATTGAATTCAGTGACACTGTGAGCATATAAGAGTCTGTATACGTGGGGATTTTTTTTGGGGGGGAGATTAGGGTTGCAACCGAGTTCCTTTATTCTGTTTTCGCTGTCCTATAACTTTGGCTTGGAAAATTGGTTTGGCCTAAAATTACTAGATGTACTCTGAAATTAAAGGAGAAATCTTCTCTGCAAAATCGTTCTTAGACTTCTTTGAGTTAAAGGTTGCTTAAATCAAATTTCAAAGCAAGGCAGGTTTTTTTAATCTACTCTTTCTTTGTGTCCTTGCAGCTCAAGAGTAGCCTGCTAATAACCCTTCAAATTTTGTATATTGATAAACCTCCTTATAAGCTCATGCACCAGTTGTATCTGAAGAAAATAGGTTCTAATTAAGTAAAGCTCATTAATGTTTTTTGCTATTTAGTTTTGGACCCAGTGTTGCTTCTGTTAAACCAAATGGAAAATTTTAGCTGTTTAATGGCTGGAGTAGCCCCTACATAACGGTTTGCCCTCTATTGGTTAGTTCAGCCTAGAAAGAACGTAAGGGCATTTTTATAGATACTGGTTAACAGAGATCTTTCTTTGGCGCCAGTGGTAGAGACCTGTGTTTTTAAAGCTGAAGGATCAGAGTTCCAATTTCAGCACAACAGGCATGTGTTTTATGGAGAGCAAATAATCCTTTTTTTTTTAATGTGGCAATCCCACACTCCCAATATAGTAAGGTTGATTTTGATTCCTCTTCTAATTCCTAAAAGAGAGATCCTCATGTTTTCAAATATTTAGAGCTATGCCTCACTGGATTATATTGAGAAAGTATTACTTGGAATTAATATATTTTGAAATGACATTTCTGTGAAATGTTTGTACTCCCTCAGTCTGTTCAACAAAATCATACTGTACCACAAAATATAAAACAGATTTTTAACCTTGGCTGTTCAAGAGACAGTCTTCAAGGAAGGAAAGAAATGTTAAAGACGCTGCTATTATTTGGACACCAGAAGTGACTCTGTCAAAGAAGTTGTCTGGGGAAAGAATGTGGCAGTGAAGAATACTTTTATATATCTGAATTCACCAGTGCAACTTCTGAAAAGTGAAAGATAATTCTAGGATCTGGTTAAAAATCTCTGTTGCATGCTTCTCCAAAAGGCCCCATTGGTGTAGGAAGAAATGTGGATAGGGAGGTTTAGCAGAGCTGGTGACTGAGGCATATGGAGTATGGATGACTTGCTGAAGCTTGTGCCGACACAACCTTGATCTGAGGTGGCAGGCCCACAGCTCACTACTATAATACAGTGACTCATGCAGATTGGAATCAATCTAATTACAGTTGTCTAATTATATTCAGGCTAATAAAACTCATCCACCTTCCCTGAGCCATTCAAAATGGTGGAAAGGCAGTAGGTAATTGCACAGTATTATTAGTCTGTGTCTTGATGGGGTAGTTAAGGTTCAGCTAAGTTCAGTAACTTAGTTGAAAGGTGCTGTGGTCTGTTGGCCAGGTACTGTTAACAAAGTGTGAGTTCTAGTCTTGGATCTGACACTTAGTTCAAGACATTTTAGCCTTTTTTACCAGTATTTGGAATGAAGGTAGCTAAGGCCTTGGAGCCATGGTAACTTGGCCAACACAACTAATTTAATTTTAGTAATTTGGCGACACTTCATTTTGCATTTATTTGTCTTCATTCATCTGTGCAAAAAAAGTTTAGAAAAACAAAACAACACCCCCAGCATACTTTTAGGGTTTTCCAAGACCAACCCTCTCTGCTTTGGAAGCCAGCCAAGGGTTTTGTGTTTGGTTTATGTTCTGAGATTACTAGGGGCAAATATTTTCATTATACATCCCAGCAGAGGTTATTGTGTTGTGATGGAATATGCATTACTTTATACTTGATAATTTGTTTATTATAGGGGCAGCATAAGCCTTGTGGTCTTTAATGATAAATTTACTTGCTTGTAAGTGGGGAGTTTTGCTTTATTTTTTGGTAAATGATATGCTACTTGTCACTCAGCGATCTTAAATAGTTTGTAAAATCAATTCTCTTTTCTAAAACTTTTCTCTTTTGAGACCATCTATTAAATCTGAAATTTCTCTGAAACATTTATTACCCATTTGGATTTACCCAGAATGTGCACAGGTAAATCTATCTCAATATGGTAGTTTCACAGGGGGTGGCTAATCATTCTAGAATTTTGCACATCGAAACTGATTTACCTTCCTGTAGAATAGCTCAGTACTCTCTGAGGCCCTGCACCAATAATAGGTCTGTACAGACAGACCCTGGTGCAAGATCTGGGCCTTAGATGGATAATGATAACTCCAGATGCTTACTTTTCTGCTTTCAATTGGTAAATAACATATTTTAGTCAAGTGGACTCTTGAAACTCTCTTTCTGTATCTTGTTACTCAGAATGTTTTAGTGGCTTCCTTTGTGTCTGGATAGGCAGAATAGAGGAGGGATGGTCTGCAATAAACAGGCTGTCAGAATCTCTCCCCAGTACACTGTGGCCTCAGACTGCTCAGGGGATTCATAGGATTCCTCCCTTAAGAGATGGGTAGGATCTTGAGAATTGCAGTGCAATCTGTTTTGATTTCCCTTGACATTTCTCTGAAATTTGTCTGTCTGATTCCTGCCTAAATTTATTGTTGGTGTAAAGTCTTTTTAGGTGAGTGCTACTATAGCAATATAATATCTGTAGTCTATAATATTTGTCTTTCTGCTAAGGCTTGATTTTTATTTTTTTGAAGATGTATATACTTGTTGTTTTCAATAATTAACTTCATTAACATTTACAATAATAAGTAAATGTTTGCATTTGTAAGAATTAAATAGCAACAAAAACACTCAGATACTGACTAGTCAAAATGTGGGAGAAGCTGAGATTCATAACAGATTTAGAAGTAAAATCATATTTGATATAGTTGCTAGATTGAACTAATGGTGGGGAAAAAAGTGCACGAGTTATCTTCTAGTGGAATGTATAGCATGTAAATTTCAGCTAAGGGTAGAAATGTTTTGTTGGTGCCTTGCAGAGAGTAACCAAGTACCAACACTTTCTGATTTAAAATATCCTATTCTATTGCGTAGAAAATCTAATGAATTGCCTAAAATGAAAACTAAACTTATTGCTACTATTAAAGAAGCATTCTTGTGTAATGTTAGTGATGCTTAAGTGACCTTTATTCTCTCTAACCTCTGTCAAAAAACCCGAATTAACTGACTGATACCTTCTTTTAGCTATGTCTGATTTATGTTTGGCCTGATTCTCTATTCTTTGTTTAACCACTTCCTCAGGAACTAGTACCTATGTTTACCACGAGTTAGACATTATAGTGTAAATACAGTTTTTTTTTTTCCTGCCTGAGTGTCTGCGCATCCAGTGTCTGTTTAAAGAATACAAACTTGCTGCATCTTTCCATTTCCAGGTTTTCCAGTTGCTTACATAATCATAAAATATCAGGGCAGGAGCCAGCACAGTTGAGTGCAACTCAGAGAGTGAGTCGTGAACAGCAGAAATTAATCTATTTTTCTCTGGTGAGCATGTTTCAATGCTGCTATGTTCCTAGAACTTTAATTACCTTATTTTATATATTCTTGGGGAATGAGTCTTTACTTCCCATCATGTTACTTTTGAATTCTTATTCAGCAGTTGTTTGGCAGCTCTGTCTCAGTTTGACGTTTCCCCTATGTAGTAAATCTGTTGACTTAGGCCAGCCAGGAAAGTTCTTGCGTTGCTTTTACATACAGTAGCAAGTATCAAATAACAGGACATACTGCAAATGTCCTGCCATGTATTAGTATCTGTGTAAATCTTGCATGAGTGTAGTCAGAGCTGGAAAACAAAATGTGGGCCCAGCTCTTCTGACTTGGCTTTGCTTTGTTTTTAATGGTTAAGGCTGATGGCAGAAGAAACAAACCTGTGACCTTTTCACAGGTTTATGGTGAGGGTTGGAGGATTACTGTAATTCTGAAAACCCCTTTCGCCATCTGTAATTTTAAGTGAGGTCTCAATCAGTCAGAGACTTGACCCTATTTATTTTAGAGGGGCTAAGGTCATAGAAGACAAGGATCTGCGGATCCAGTTGCCAGCTTGGTTCTTTAGGTAGGGTGGTATGAATGCTTCCAATAAAACCCCTCTTTTTCAGGGGAAGACGGGAATGGCATATTCTGAGATGGGGGTTGCCTTTTCCTGACCCCAATTCAAATGTACAGTGACTAGATTTGGAAAATAAAGATGTGAATGTTAATTGATAATGTGGCCGTTGCCAAGCCTTTAAAATACTGCCAGCTGCTGTTGTTGTTATGCATACTTTGCAAAGACTTTAAGTATGTGGGGTCTGTGTGCACTTATGCCTGCTTCTTTTTAGTTCAGACTCTAAAAATGTGGCCTTGATTTATATGAATGCACTGAAAACACTGATACACATTTTTCTGCAAACTGAAGATCCTAATGAATGAAGCTAATATAAAGATGGTTAAATACCAACACTACTTTTACTTTGTTAAAGCAGAATTCTTTTTTTTTATTTAAAGGGACTGTATTTGGTGTTTAGAACAAATATATAGAATGTGGAAATTCATGAAACTCAATAATAAGTGTTTGTTTTAATTTCTTTGGTCATGGGGGAGGGCGAGAGGCGTTTGGGCTGAAATTTGGCTTCAAACTTAGATTTAATAAAAAATAAGTGTTTCAAAATGCTAAATCAAGAGAAGTTTCCATGACTTTAAAAATGAACATCCCTGTAGTGTTATAACTCAAATATTGTGATACCAAGCTATTGCATGAGACCTAGAAAATGACTTTTACATTTACATTTTTAAAGGAACACACAAATTTAACTTGCCAACTTCCAGTCAGGTTGTTTAGGGTGAGGTTTGTGGCTAAATTCCTACCTAGAGATTTGAAAATTTCCTCTTTTCCCCTTTTTCTTCCTCACACAAAACAACTTTCATTACAATTGCTCACTTGAAGGTTGATAACATCCAATTTGTTAAATTCAAAACAGATACTCATTCTAGATGTGTGTGTGTGTGTATATATATAGTCAAAATTAGTTGTTTGAGTGGGTATCTTGGCTTTTTAAATCCTAGAAGCTTTCATCAGATTTAAAGGATTAATTCTGTAAAATTGTAGCATTCCACTTGAAGGCATTTTTGGGACACTTCTATATATATATTGGTGCCTGCCTGCATCCAGGTTAGGCATCTGACTTTATCATGAATGCAAATATTAGTACTCGACCCCTGCTAAGTGTAAATTTATGATGTGTGCTTCAGCTGCCAACACAGCTTCCACGTATGCATGTAGCTACTCCAGTTACATGAGGTGGTCTCCATTTTTGTAGATGCACACTCCTTTCAAGAGTTCCAGTCACAGGAAACTATGGCAACGTATGGATTAATAAAATACTAATTGGCATCAATAAAATCCATAACAAGTAGTAATATTTATATATAAAGCCCTCAGGGTGGTATAAATAGATTAGAAAATAACCATGAACCTAATTAAGTACAGAAACAAACAAATGAAGGTTAAAAGGAAAGAGATTGGAAGAAAAGATAATCAATATGGAGTCAGTAATGGTGGTTCTAAAATCCATTTGGGAGAAGAGGAGAGCTGTAAGGTACTGAAGATTCAAGAAAGGATGGAAATGAGACAGGTTTCAAAGGATAATGAATGCCATACTGTTTAGCCCACCATAGCAAAAGTGCAATCAGCTGACTTCAGTAGCAGCAGTGGGATACTTTCAACAGCATGTCTGAGTGGAGGTGCCCATTTTGTACACGATTCAAGGAGCAGGACTACCAGAGTCACTAGAGCCAACTTTTTAACAACCAGTAATTCAAATGGTCTATCTGTCGCTGCACAGAAGGGCAAAATAAAGAAGGCAGGAGGCTGGAGGACCTGGATTCTAATCACAGCCCTGCCATTTACTCGTTTCTGAGAAATGGGGCTTAGTAACATGCTCTGAGCTCTTCAGATGGAAGGCCCTACAGAAGTGTAGTGTTTTGTTTGATGGAAAATTTCCATCAACATGAAACTGTTAAAACTTGTACATGAAATCTCTAGTGAAGAGTTTTCTTTTCCTACCATTACTGATCATTTCCTATCCTTTTGGTTTGCAGCTCTCTTCTCCCTCTTTGCCTCCTCAAGACTTTTGTAGAACTGATAATAGAGGAGGATCTTGGCCTGGGTTTCATAGACTTGATTAGTCTATCCTGTGACACATCATGCATCATGCAATACAGCTGCTATTTCACATTTTTCCCTGTGAGCTGCTAATCCTTTTCCCCTCAAGGGCTGTTGCTGGAGTCTGCCCAACTCGCACTGTGTTGCCAGTCTCATGTGTCAGAGCAGACAAGCTTCTGAGAAAGATAAAGTAGGGAAAATTTTCTTAGTAAAACAGAGCAGTGGGTTGCTCTTAGACAGTGTGAAGTAAAAATAGGGATGAGAAAGCAAGTCTTATTGTACTTCCAAATATTTTTAACATTATTCCTTCCAAGCAGTTTTCCCTGGAAGCTCAGTACTGTAGTTTTTTGGGTTATTTTGTCTCTAAATTTTGTGTATACCAGGTAAGTTTACCAGAATTATTATAGGGTATAATTATACTATTATAATTACACTGGCCTTTCTCACCATATGGACCCTCTTATTCTCATACCAATAGCCTTTTTGTTACTTGTTTTTGTTTTTGTTTTTTGTTTTAGCTTATGTTGACATAAACAGGTCAGTTTTATTTTCCAAATAAACGTGTCCATATGTGGAGTTACATCAGTATATCTACTGTGGTATAATTATACCTGTGTAGTAATGCTGGTAAATTTACCTGTGTAGACAAGCCCGAAGCTATTTTGTAAAGGATGCAGGAGCAGGTATTGAAAATGGCTCAACAATCTTAATCTTGGTCCCCGTTCAACCAGTTGATAGGCTTCATAAATTACTGGCTGGGTTTCATACTCATCCCAGTGCATTACTCTTGTTATGCCAGTGTTTTGTGACTTTACCTTTATTCCATTGTTAAGGAGCTGTTTCCTTGCATCCAGATTGTGAAGTAAGGTCTTTGGTAGCCATGGCCTTTACTTATTTCTACTCCTTGTGATTTGCAAGGCAGCCAATTAGATTTCAATACATACCCATAATAAACGCTGCTGCCAAATGCTTCCGAGTACTGTGTCACGCAGGGGTTCTTAACTTGGCTACTTTACAAGGGCTGTTTCCTGTTGCTTTTCTTTATGCCTCTGTGTGTGAGTTAATGCAGTGGATTCTTTAAACAAAACTCTTGATTTGGGGCTTTGTGTGCAGCACATGCCTGAAATTTTCTATAGTGAAGGCCCACAACTCTATACTGTAAGGGAGCAAGTATTTTGTCTTCGGTGTTCTTGCTTCATTGGAACACACTGGAGAGGCTGTGGGAAGTAAAGTATCTTACAAGAGCTGTAAGTGTTCATACAAGAAAGAACATGAACATGAGGATGCGGTGGGGAGGGATCCTGTGATGAGCATGCACTCATCAGCCTGCATAGAGCAGAATGACTAAGGTTTGATAAGTATTACTCATCAGGATGGGGCACAGAAACTGGAAGAAACCTATACAGTCTAAACCCTGTTTCTGAATGTTCTTAACAATACAGGATTTTCAGTGTGAAACTCACTGGAATGAGTATGTACATGTGATATTAAACTGTTTGCTTCTTGGGGAAGGGTCCACTATCCTTTATTTGTTTGCAGTCTTTTCATTGCTTTGGGTGTGATATAAATAATTAACTAGTATTCTGGTTTCACTTGTAGTGATTACATTGTAGAAGACTGCATTTTCCCTTCCCTGTTACGTGGTCGAATGTATAGTTTCAACACTTCCAAGCCAGTTGATTGTGATGTACAATGGCAAATGACTCACTGTTTGAGGCAGCATTGTGGCATTACTGCACACTGTTGCCACTGGGATTTAAGGGCTTTTTTGAATGCTACATTAAAAATATAGAGAACAAAAGCATTTCCCAAAAATGAATTTAGAAGAGAATTGTCCTACAAACAGCTTAAGACATTTTAATTGAGCAAAAAGCTTAATTAGTAGCGTTCATATTCCTTTGTCATTTTTATTAGACCAGGTCAGGAACCTTGGCAGCGATGTGATCTTGAACGAAAGTGTCTGCTACAGCAGTTCCCAAATGCTCCATTTTACTGTATTTTTAGAATGGCCTTAAGTGTTTAGAAAAAGATGATGTTAATATCTGAAAGAGGGGAAAATAGTAGATACTGGCATAAGAGAAAAGCCTGTATCATTTTCTCTTTTTACTCCCTCACCCTTCTCTTGACTATATGGTACTGTCTGTGATTTAGGAATCCCAGTGAGTCAAGTCTGCTTTGACATCCAGCTAGATGGTAGTTCATTGCTTGGAAGTTGGATGATAGCCTGAAAACCCTTCCAACAAAGGGAGTTGCATAGGGAGTTGTCAAGCAGCAAAGAATCTGTTTGCTCACCCTGAATGCTATGTTTTGTCTACTGAACACAGCAGCCCCCTCTGGTATAATTATCCTCTACCATCCTAAATGGGCCCTTCTATTTAAGGGGCAATTGTTGCTGTTTTATAATTTACATGGATTGAGCAGGGATTTGTCATAAGCCTGTTCTTTCATAAGGACCATGTCTTTCTTTTCATGAAATTGCTCTCATCTTTTACCAACAAGTCCTAGGGTCATCAGGGTTATGTTACAGCTGAGTTTGCGGTGGGGTTAGATCAAACTAACCATGGCACTCGCTGTGAAATTTTCATAGCCGGGAGCACATAGCTCATTATATCTGAGTTAAGTATAGACTGGGCCTTAGCAACAGTGTTATTTACAAATGAATCTTGAAGGCTTTCCTCTACCATACCATTTACATGACTTTTGCCTTCCTCTGAAGTATGGGGCATGGGTCACTTACACATAGTGGATTCTCTTGAAGTCTTCAGATCATGGTTTGAGAGCTTCAGTAACTTAGCCAGAGGTTAGGGGTCTATTACAGGAGTGGGTTGGTGAGGTTCTGTGGCCTGCATTGTGCTGGTCATGATGGTGCCTTCTGACCTTAAAGTCTATAAGGCTGAGCCTATGAGAGAACAATTTGAAACAGTCACTGTCAAATACTATAGGTACTTTAAGGTTTACAACATATGACTAGGAATGCTTTTTTTCCCAGTGAATGTACTGGAGATTTTACATTTAAATATTCCCATTATGAATTCACTACACAACAGCATTGTGCTTATGAAGGAGAACCAGAAAATGAAATACTCTTAAGAAGTGAAACTGCCCAGTCTACTTTTGTATTCAGACCTGGTTGAAGTTAAAAAAGGAGATGCACTGTTAATGGTGAAAAGTCAGTTAGTTAGTTTAAATTCTTGCAGTTTTAGAGCTAGGAAGGAGTTAGGAGTTTTATTATAAAATATATCTGTTTTGGCCCAGTGTCCCTTTTAAAGGCTGGTAAAATTTTGGGGCTAAAACTTTTCTCCCCTAAAATGAAAACTACATTTCAATATTAGACATTATAATTACAAAGAAGTGTAAACTGGCAAACTGTACTGAATCTAATGAGATTTGACACTAATATAGTACAGGACCTGAATGTATTGCACTTCCCATTTTTAATGTCTGAGAGCACAGACTTGCAACTTGCATTCAAAGATGATGACCTGTATTCTTTTGTGTGCTAATGCACATTAGATTGGAGTTCCTGTGGGGAGCTCTGTAAGTTTGATATCAGTGGAGACCATATCATTATAAGTTTTGCAACAGAGTTGATGTCTGTTTTAAGAAACAGCCTGGAAAAATACCTCTGGCTGGGAGCAATTAAATTAAATTAAATTAAATCACATCCAGGTCTTACTGTAGGTTTCTTTAAACATTCAGCGGATGGACAAAGGCTGATTAATACCTTCAGTTAATTTAACCTATTACCTAAATTGAGGCATTTTCCTCTGGACCATCAGCTGTTCTCATTGCTTTCTTCAGGAGTGGTGAACTTAGAGGGCTGGTTAATATTGCAGCTTGTTGAGGAGAGCTATAACTGTGCTCAATTCTCGATGGGTATGGGTTCAGTTAGTCGGTGGTAGAAAGGGAATTGGGATGCTCGCTAGTTGATGAGAGCTGTAACTGTGCTCAGTTTACAGTGGTTATGGGTTCAGTCCTAATCAATGGCAGGAAGGGATACTTGCTAGAATTATGTATATGTAAAGTTCTTATTTAAGTATGAGACACTGCAGCTTTTTTAACCAGCACAGTGGTTCCTTTCTGTGCTCTAGACTGGACTACAAAACAGAGTCCTTTATCATGTGTCCACCATTTCGATCCAGGACATGACCGAAAGATAAAAATGTTATAAAAATCTGCAGCAGCAATTACATGTAGAAATGAGCATTCAGTATGGCCCATATTATCAGTGTACAGCTTAATTTAGTCTCCTTACTCCTGATGGAATTGTCAGGCCCTCAGAGTAAGTCCTCTGAAGTAGTCTCTCTTATAATAAAGTTTATGAAATAATGGCCAAGTGCAGTGATTATAGATGTGGTTTTTCCAATCCTACGGGCTGTGGTGATAAAAGCCAAAAGAGATGTTTTAAAATGTTCGCTACTGTTTTTGGGACTTGTATTTGGAAATCAAATAGTGATCTAATAAAAGCAAAAATGTGATCCTTCGCAATATGAATAGTAGGTAAATGTGTGACCTGTGCTTGAAATTAAAAATGAAGAAAGGCTAATATGCTGTAGTGTCAGCCACCTGTCCTGCAGTTCCTAAAAGCTTAATGTACATGACTATTTTGCTATTTTATCGAACTAAACAGCCAAGATGGATCCAGAAGAGAGCTAGTTCCACCTCACAAGATGGATTCTATAGCTATAATATCACAGCCAGTTCATCTGACTTTCTTTTTGTTTAATAGTGTGCCGATCCAATAAAAGTCCTTGGGTCTGTCTGACTTGTTCAAGTGTCCATTGTGGAAGGTAGGTACAACACATACTAATTTGGAAATTACTTAACCTTCCCTTTTTTATAGTCCTTGCACCACCTTCCCTCTGCTTCTTGTTCTGTTTAAAACAATCTCCCTCCAAAGGGTTTCTGAATGTCCCTATTCCATTGTTCCTCTCTCTATACCAGAATATAGTGTCAAAGAAGCTATTGCAGTTCTGCGACTTATACGCTCATACTGAACACTCTACTTTCCGTACGTGCATGATGAGGTATTTTTCTTTTGACTTAAAAGCACAAATAATTTGTTAATGCTGCAGTAGCAGTCACTATGATGTGTCAGTGGAACTGTTTTAAAGCTGAAGACAGTGGCTGTGGAACTGCATTTTTTTTCTTGTAAAGACCTTGCGTAATATTTGAAGCACTTTTATAATTACAAAAGGAGTTTATTGCATTGATTGATTAGTAGGTTCATCCAAAATAAAAGCTGTTTCTGCTGTAGAAGATTAAAAAGCAAATGGGTATTTCTTGGCATTCTCTAAATCAAAATCTGGCACAGTTTATTTTGTGAGATAGCAAGCATCCAGTTTAAACTGAAAAGATCTTAAATGTGCGTTGGGTACCTTAGAATAAATTTACGCCAGCTGGTGCAGATGTGTCTTTATCTGATTTTGATGTACATTGAAATACGTAGAAATATGTGCATACAACAACGTAGTGGTTGAGATGATAATTCACACTTCAAAAGACCAAGTAGAAATTTGCTGGTAAATGTGTTTTGAGATGTGCATCTCTAAGGTTATTCTAGCTGGCTTTCATATTCAGATGACGACTATGGGGAACAAAAACACTTAAACTGAGGTCTACCATATGCATTGCCAGGTTTTTATTCTTGAAAACTATCATTAAGCTAGCGAGTTTCTCTTCCAGATAGATACTAGTAAATTCTGTTTTCAGTTTTCTTTAACTGCCTGTTCATATAGAGGTAAGAATATGCTAACTACTTTAATAATTTCTTTCAGATCAAAAGCTCTGGCACAAAAAACTTGGATTTTTCTGTATTTCAAAAGTTGTTAGCTTGGAGGGAGGTAGATGGGAAACAGCACCATATTGTGTGAATGATCAAAGGCTGAAATTAATAACTTGGAATATTTTGCTCATTCCATGTTTTTTTACTGTTATTACCAAACCTTTGTTATATGAAATTAATAGGCTTTGAATTAAATTTTTACTCAGTTTGTGTTAGATCTTAAAACTGCTGTCAACCCAGGAATTAAACATGTTTGAAACGAGAAAGCACCATCATTGTGGTCTGGAAATCTCTAGGATGTAGGGAACCAGCACGATCTTTTGTTCAGGTAACATTTAAAATACAAAAAGAGAAAATAGAGCCACCCATATCTTCACTTGAAGTGCCACATTTTTCTCTCTCCTAGATTTGGGGAGGTGAGAAGAATAACAATACAACAAAAGTATATCTTGCATTTCCAAATTAAGATTATTTTTTTATTGTCTGAGAGGCTGAGATTTATGGAAGACCTCAAATTTAGAAAGTGAAAATGTTCACCTTTTCACCTGATACGCTTTTTATATATGAAAGGCTCTAATGACCTTTAAATTGCTTTCTGTTACATGACCTCAGGTCCAATGTCTCCCAAATTCATGGGCTTATAATAAAATGCAAGAGCTTTAGTTTTAAAGCACTGTCCACAAAGCAGTGAAGCTTAAAATGGATGTGCTTTTTATACAGGAGTTAGTGTTCAGTTAAAGCAATTGCAGATATGGTGAATACTGGAAGGGAAAGAAAGAAGGCTGGGGGAAGAGAGGGATGAACTAAATGCTAATGTCTTAATGTGGCCAAAGAGAGCTAACATATTTTTCCTGTTCTAAATATGTGGCAGATCATAAGAGGCACATATCCAAGGGGCTGGCTTAAACAGGCCAGTTTAATATGTGTGTGTGCATGCCTAAGAGGGAGGGAGAGAGGAGGAGAATTTTAAAAGGAGTTTAGCCAGTGTTTATAATTTCAAAGTCTCATTTTTTTCATAGAGATGATTTGTGTATTTAACAAACTAACAGCTGCATTTGGGATTACTTTTATTAGACTTTTCCTGTAAGCTTTGGTTAAATAACTGTTTAAAAGTTTGAAGGTTTTTTTTTTGTGATCTCTTCTTTCTTTAAGATATGTGAATGGACATGCAAAGAAACATTATGAAGATGCACAGATTCCTTTAACCAATCATAAGAAAACAGAAAAGCAAGATAAAGTTCAGCATACTGTGTGTATGGATTGCAGTAGTTACAGTACATATTGGTAAGTAAATATTTGCACTATGACAGTTCATGAAATTACTGTATAGTCAGATGTGCAAATTTTAGAAACCCATTTGGCTGTTTTGAAATAGAAACAGTATGTGAAAGCTCTTTGCTTTGAGATATATTTTATATCTGTGATAAAGCTAGATTCCTACGTTACACGTGACACACGAGATTTTTCAGTGTGTATAAATGTGGATTTGTTTAGTTGTGATGATTTTTGTATAGCCTTTCATGTTTAGGGTTATGGTAAGAGCATACCTTTTAAATGCATATAAGAGTACTAGTCTGTTTCAGTTCTCATAGAGCTGGCCAGTCTTGCATAGAATAAACATTTACAGATGTGTTCAGTGTGATTATGATCAGAGGAGTGAGTGATTAAGTAAAAGTGGCAAAGTCTTGCCCAAAAGATCTGCTTCCTCTGTGTGTGCCTTTGTGTTAGCTTATCTGCTGACTTTCTGGTGGCCTGTTGGAAGCTTTGCAGAGCCAATATGACTATGGGGAGAGGGGCTAGAACCTATTTAGGTGTGGAATCAAACTGTCAACCAACTTCAAATAGCGGAATCTTGATAAATAGGGCTATAAGAGGCAGAATACAGCCCAGGCTGAGTTTGCTTTGCGGACTGAGCAAATGGGCTATGGATGCCATGGAGGGCAGATAATAAATAGGAAACTCTGTAGTGCCAGTCTCTTTTTGGAGTACATAACTTCCGTTTCAGGCATGAAAGGCTGGGAGTAGTGTTGTGAAAGTGATGCTCCCCGTCTTTCTCCCTTCTCTACCCCAAGCAGAGTTGTGTTGACAGCATCTGTTGCTTTTTCTTCTCTTCAATTTTCTTCTTTTCAATTCAGCATTGTTGCTACTTATGTCATTGCTCAAGGGGAGAGGTAGAATAGGATTTAAACAGCTGTGTAGTTCTGAATGTGGTGTTCTCATAACGCTACAGGACTAATCTCTTCCTCTGAATTAGATGCTATTTTGGGCAGGTGACTTAACATCTTTGTGTACTTTGTCAGTCAGAGTCTGTGCTCTCATGCTTCAGGTGTCTGCTGTAAGAAGTGGTTCCATATTAAATGTCTTCAGTGAAAGCTGGATTAAGTGGTCTGAGCCAAGAGAAATTGTTTAGTGCAAGTCAGAAAATTAAGAGTTAAGGCCTGTGTAATACATGCAGCAATACCAAATGCTTTATATGAATTGATAGGCATAGGAGAATGCAGTTTGAACAGTCTTAGGTGGAGTTTGCTTCCATTTATGTTTTTATTTACCAAATGAAGAGGCACATAGTTCAGTGTGATGATGTATTGAAAGCCCCTACTGTATATGCACAAGGCAGCAGAGATGGGTTTGCTTTGTGAAGGTTAACTCTAAATTTCCTGACTTACTATGTTAACATCTCAGTCTTTATGTTGCAGTGAAGTTCTTTGCATTGCATATTCTGTACTCTGCTCATCATCAAAGTAAGGATGTGGATAGGAATTGGATAATATTTGGAATGTTGGCTATATTTTCTGTTAATTGCTCAGCAGGTTTGAAAACAGATATTTCAGATAGTGTTGTGCAGGACTATTTTATTGTCTATATAATGTGTCAAAGTATGCTGAGACTATATGAATTGTATATCTGATCTCACTGTCAAGTTGCAATGAAATCTCAGAGTAAAGCAGTAAATATTTTGCCTGGGGAATTAATGTTGCACTGTAAATCACTAGGAAGTGAACATTTTGTGCAAGTTATGCAAAGCTGGACACGTTTCAGAAGCAGAATTCTTCTGTTTTCACCGAAAAGCCTCAGACTTTTCCCTCTAGTATTCAGAAAAAGATAGCATCTGGTCAAATGCAGGTGTCTTTTATGGACATTATCAAAAGTGACTACAGAGGCCATTCACTGTGGTCAACACTGTATTTTGTAAATCTCCTGCATCCAGTACAGTGATTCACAGTGCATCAGTTCTAGTTCTATACAGTCTACTCCAAA
Source organism: Mesoclemmys tuberculata (assembly GCA_007922155.1). NCBI lineage: Eukaryota > Metazoa > Chordata > Testudines > Chelidae > Mesoclemmys > Mesoclemmys tuberculata. The sequence continues at coordinate 5,368,730 of ML675621.1, forward strand.
ATACTTGCGACCAATTCCTCTCCATATTTTTTTTTGTTGTGCTCATGGAACAGATTGTAATTGGACTAGACTGAGGCTGACGCTATTCAGATTTCCTTGCATTCCTGTAACTATTTACTTCAGTCTGCTGCACAATGGCTATTGCTCAGCTGAAAGCTTACCAGTTCATGTAAATTGTGAGGTGGATTCCAGTTATTAACTACTGCAATATGATGTTTTTCAAATGTTACTCAGTGGCTCTATAAATGTAGACAGTACAATGAGAATCATAATTATGTGACACTGTTCTTTTCAAGTGAAGATGTATTTAGGGTTAGTGTGTTATGCAAACAGTGTGGCGAACCACAAGCTTTCAGAGGAACAAAATAAAATCCTGAGATTTTATGTCTGAGTACAATGTTTCTGACTCTGACATCCATGGACGCATGGGGGTTGTCTCCCTCCTGCAGTGCGTGCATTGATGTTTGAAGCTGAAAAGTTGTGTGTGGGAAGGCTCCCTGGCTGTTTGGAAGAGGACTTCACTGTTTTGCTTCCCTATGTGGAGTGGTAGAGAGAGCTTTCATTCCCTTACTGTGCCACAAGCCCCCATTTAGCCTGCAAGGCGGCTTTCTGCTGACCAGAGGGGGCAACGTCATCTCTTCAGCGCTTGTGAAGTGCATAGGCACACACAGTGGAGATGTTGTAATCATACAAAATTGCATCTTAAGTTCAGAAAGCTCCTGAACATTTCTGTCCATGACACTGATATGCATGGCTGTGGTTTCACCCTATATGCTATTGTAATAATCTTTGTAGAAAATATGCCTTGTGAGATATTAGAAAACTAACAACTCACTGGTCACTAATATCATGATCAAATACGTGTTGTAACGTTATAAAGATTAAAAACTGAAATTAGGTCTGAAATATGTTTACCAGACAAGTCTGCGTAAGCCAGTTTCTCAAAGATTAAGGAAAAGCTGACACCTCTAGCCACGTGTTGATGAGCAATTGCCTATCAAGTGGCCATGTTTTAGCAAGGAAGGGGGGCAGGAACAAACAGATCTGCATCTTAACAAACAGCATGAAACCTCTTTCACTATGAGACGCTTTGTCTCTGTACTCACAGCATGAATGCAAGGATCTCTCTTTGCAGTTAAATAAACTTGTTTTATTCTTTAATCAAAACTAATCCAGTGCCATGTTTAAATTGAATTGTGTGGGTAAAGTAGTAAAGTGTTGGATGTTGATCCCCTTAGAGGTGCAACAGACCTAAAATATCAGAACTGTCCAGAAGAGGGCTGTACAGCATGGAACACGTTTTGGAGGACTGGGAGAGTGTTGGGGTCACCCTGCAAGTAGTAATGAAGGCTGGTGGAAACCAGAATGTGACTTGAGGTTTGCTGGCAGGCTGCAGCTAGACACAGGCACTCAGGGTGTGATCTGCTGTTGTAAGGGGCCCAGGTTGGGAGCTACAGCAGCAAAATATTGAGACTCCCCAGTTTGCAGAGCAAGAGTGACACAGCCTCTTGCTAGTCTGGACTGCACCCTGGGGTGTCAGACCTTAGTATTGATGTGCATAGCTAGGGTAGTGTGAGTTTTGTTTGCATGTAACCTTGATGTAAATCAAAACTTTATCAAATAACTTCCTGTAATTAGGCTCAGTGACTAAATCTAGGTGTGTATGTTTGCTTTTTCGTAGTCTCTGACTCTTGGCTGGCCTTTTGATTGGAGAGTGTTTACACTCTGGTAGGACTGTGATATCTGTAGAAACAGCAGTGGGTGTAAGGGATTTTGTTTTCCAGCAGATTCTGATTTTTTCCTCAATTTTTGTATTGAAAAATAAAATGGGATGTAAATTTTTGCTTATTTCTAATGTGTGTTCTGGCTACAGTTTAGGATATTAGAAATCAGTAACTTTCTGCTGTACTGTTCAACCCTCTTTCTGGTAAGAGTAACCTATCAGAGTGGAATGTGCCTTCCTTCTTTCACTCTCTTTTTACCCTCTCCCTCCCACCCTTTTAAAAAGGAACTTTCCTAAAAATACATATATGTATAGAGAGGAGAGAGAGAGAGAGAGAGAGAGAGTGTGTGTGTGTGTGTGTGTGTGTGTGTACATTCTCAAATACATTAAAAAAGATATTTGAAAATAATTTCATTCTTTCCTTGCTCACCAAGATCTATGTTTAGGTTACTGTATCTTGAGCCTCTGCTAACTTGTGAAGCAACAGATCAAGTGCAGCTAGCTGTACTGGGGATGAGAGCATGAGTTTCAGAAGTGCAGACTTCTGAGTTTCAGTTCTTAGCAGCTAAGTGGCCTTTGTTTACTCTAACCAGCCTCTATGTGCTTACAAGAAGTACAGATTTTGCGTCTCAGCACAAAATGCTTTCTCTTGTTGTGCTCTTCTGCTCTTTTCCTGTAGGCTAGCAGTTAAGTGATATTTATAAGAAGCCTGCTTTCTGAAGTCTAAGGTTTCCTGAAGGAGGATTCTTGTAAAACACAGTTTGCTCTCTTCTGACCTGCATGCAGATGATTAGCATAGCAGGAGAAAGAGTCCTATTCATGTATTTTTGTAATATGCTTCTTGTGTGTATGTTATCCCAGACGCAACTGGTAGGTCAAATTTCTGACTTCTCAGTTTGTCATTCTCTCTGAACGGGATATGGCTATGTTGATTAAGGCTCAAAACTGAAGGTTTTGTAAAAATGTAGCTTTATGAAATTGAAGATTGAATGAATAAAACCAAAAACCTTTAATGCAAAGCTTTCTTCAAAATTTGGATTTGCACTTTACTCTGTGATGGCTGCTATCTAAACACTGAATCATACTAGTGCATGAAAACCAGCATGTGAAACTGAAGTATGAACTGTCATAGTCCACCATGAGTGGAATTTAAAAAGCAGGCTGCATTAGTGATGAAAAGAAAATTAAGTTTTGTTGTTTATTTTTTATTCAGTTTAGGAATTTAAGGTGTTAATGCGATTAAGGAAATATTATTCTTTTAATTATTCTTAACCTTAATTGTATGTGTCTCTAAACTTCATCAGCGATTTATAAAATATGCTGAGTTTCTGTGACCTAATGTATTGTCCAGCATTAAACCTAACAATTCCATGGAGCAGTACATTTATGACTTGAAGTCATTTTTAGCAGCTAAGGAGGCCAGCAGGTAGTAGGCCTATGACCTGGAGTTGATATGATAAAAATAGAAAATATATAGAGGGGAAAATGTCATGCTAAACCATCTAAGGAAGTATTATTTATAGCCCCCTCCCTGAACTACAGACTTTATCCCATACAACCCTTGTTTAAAAGCATACTGCAGATCTGCAATATGCCAAGTGGCACACAGTTCAATTTGTGGTAATTCTAATGATCACAAATTAAAAGAACATGTCAGTATTCACCCTACAGTTAAGTGGAACTCTCATTAATTATTTAAAAACTCCTTAAACTAAAAACATTGTAGATTATCCAAATAGAAATCATGTTTAAAATCTATTGTTTCCATTGCACTGTTGTTCCAATGCAGTTGATGCTCCTATTGTTACTGGTTTGACTCTAAACTTATCTAGTCAGTTTTATTTTCCCTTCTTTCTGTAGTACTTGCGTTCACAATTGCATAAAAGCAGCATTTTAAGTAGCAAGTACCCCCTAACTTCTGAAAATTTTAAGAAGTACCCCAACACTCAATTTTCCACGGGATTTTATGTTTACAGACTAGTGTGGGCTGTATGTTGGAAGAAGGGCTGAGTATATAAGGCCGTGATACGACAGATGTCAGGTCTAGCGTGGGTAGGGTTACTACCTTTAAACCAGGGGTGTATAAGGTGCGGTCTACACTTACCTTGGCGATTTGGCGGCAGTTGACAGGAGATATGCAAGTGACGTAAATCTCTTGCATATCTCCCATCGACTTTGTAGCGTCTCCTCCGCGCAGTGTCCATACTGCGCTGCGTTGAAGGGAACAGCGCTCCCTTCGATGCAGCGCTACTCTGCTTACAGCAGTGGTTTTCCTGCGTCGCTTCCTTGATCGACTGAGCGCGTCTATACTGACCGCTCAGTCGATCCAGAGCAATCGATGTGACGGCGGCGAATTTGCCGCCATCAGTGTAGACCCAGTCTAACTCAAGTATGTACCTGGGCTAGAGGTCATGTTGGCCTAAGCTAGGTGGCTTTGAGCGGCATGCCGATGCTGGGGAACGTAAAGCGTTGCACCAGATTTTTTGCCATAGATTTGAGAGGAGGAAGGGGGGAGAGAGGGAGAAAGGGTGGGGAAGAGGGTAACTGGTAAAAGTCTGGGGCTGTCATAGTTGTCAATTTCACTACTCACCTAGAACAGTGAAATTGAAAAGTTTCCTGGGCACTGGGCTTTGAGCGGGGAGGGAGGCTTCCACCTGGGCAAGTTGCAGGCAGCTGCCGCCAGCTGCCCACCTCCCAGCTAGGACCTGGGACTGGGTGGGAAGTGGCGGCTGCCACGCGCCTTCCCCAAAAGCTGACAGCTACCACCTTCCTCCCAGCTGGGAGCTGGGACCCAGCAGGAAGCAGGGGGCTGCTGCCCACTTCCCCCAGAAGCTGCCAGCTACCGCCCGCCTCCCAGCTGGGAGCTGAGACTGGGCGGGAAGTTGGGGCTGCCAGCTACCTGCCCCAGAAGCCAGGGGCTGCCGCCACCTCCCCTTCACTCTGCTTTTCCTCAGGTACCCTCTGCCTGTGTCTCGCATACACCCAGGGGTATGCGTACCACAGGTTGAGCAACTATGGCATAAAAGAACTGTCCATTTAGTGGTGGGCTCTGTTGGAAGAAACAAACAAAGCAGTACCCTGTTAGAGTGAGCTGGGAAATGAAACAGACCAATGTAAGCAAAGTGTTGCTTTTTTCTTTTTTTTTTTTAAGTCAAGGGCACAGATGACTGAAAGGTAAACCAAACTTAATAATCCCTAGGGCAGTGTTTCTCAAATGGGGGTCCTGACCCAAAAGGGGGTTGCAAGACTATGGGGGGTTGCAAGAGCAGCAGCTGCTGGCTGGACACCTAGCTCTGAAAGCAGCACTGCTTCTACCAGCAGCGCAGAAGTAAGGGGGGTCTGGTATGGTATTGCACGCTTATTTATGCACTGCTGGTGGCAGTGGTGCAGCCTTCAGAACTGGGCAGCCAGAGAACAAATGTGGAGGACAATTGAAGGGTCTTCCTCAGTTTCCTGAAGCCATGATTGAAAAAATTGTGTGCTTCCAAACAGCAGCATCCCTCACATAAAGTGTCCTGATACTTGTTTTTATATAGTCGTGTATAAAGCCACAATCCTTTGGGCAATGTTAGAGTTATTACCACAGATTGGACAATGTTATGATGATTGCCACAATCACTGGAAAAGGCTTCTAGCTCCCCAAACGCTATCCTGTTTGTTGTTTGTTTTTATTTCAGAAAACATGTTGCTTAAATGTTCACATATTTATTGCTGAAAACTGTTGCTTTACATTTTTTAAAAGGCAGCTCCTTTAACTGTAGGGAAAATGATTACATGCTTCATTTAGTGCCCCAATGAGTATGTACAGTAATTTGCTATCACTTTTCTTTTGGGGGAAGGTCATTGTCACAGCCTGAAATCTTTTCAAAGGGGGGCCCAACCAAAAAAGTCTGAGAATCCCTGATCTAGGGTGTCAGTGGTAGCATAGATGCGGAAATTTATTTCTCTCTGTTTCCTTATATTGACAATGGCTATTCTGTGGCTGTATATTTCATACCTGGAAATGATAATTTGGCCATTTTTAGTGTTTGGAAATCCTAGTTGTTTTAAGAGACTTGAATGAATTTCTTCTCTTTAATATAGCATTTGCAGAAATCCTGTGCAAGATGATCATGGGGATTATGTTTGAATTAAGTCTAGTAATAATTTTATGGATTATGTCTGACTTAGTTCACAAAAGCAGCAATATTACTAGACTTATCTCAAAGATTCATGCGGTGAGAACATTGTGAATTCTTGAAGTGTCCTATGTAGATAGTTTCATTAGTCTGACAAAGCACTGATTTCAGACCGTATGGGGAGTAACCTGAGTTGAGGATTATTATGTATTCACACTTTTTAAAAAAACGGAGCAAGTCTTATACTAGCAGGAAAAGGAGAGAAATGGCTACAGTTCAGAAAGTATGTATGTCCAAGGAAGTAAACTTAAAATATAGAAGATGCCCTTTCTTTAGCTTTGCATAAAAGATAAAATGAAGGGTGCATTTTCATTCAGTAACTAAGAGCTTGTCTACATGGGGTGGCAATGAACCCCAGAGGTTTGTAAATTGTAGAGCTCTCTAAATGCCCCATATAGACCCTGCTGTTGCTCTCTAGCTTGTGTCCATATGCTAGGGTGACCAGATGTCCCAATGTTACAGGGACAGTCCAGATATTTGGGGCTTTGTCTTATATAGGCACCATTGGCCCCAGATCCCTGTCCTGATTTTTCACACTTGCTATCTGGTCAACCCACCATGTAGTCTCATCTGATTCAGTACCATATTAACGTGCACTAGGAACCTTTTAGTGTGTGTCTGTACAGGGCAGTGAGAATGTCTCTTGACCCCGTCTTCCCCCAGCCCCTGTGCTGTACTGGTTCTCCCATGGGAAGCATGAGGGTGAAGCCTCTGCATTCCGGTGGCTCAAGGTAGCATTTGCATCTCCACTGATTCTGCCTCCATTGCTGAGAAGTGTTGCGGGCTGAATATGGCCAGGCTCCAACTCCACATGGCTGGAGTCTGGGTTTCTCTCAGATCCAGGCTGCTGCATCCACCCCTGCTTCTGTGCATCCTCTCTGGCCTGACATGCAGCAAAGGGGATGCAACTGAGTGGCTTCACATCAAACCCATGGAGGGGAAATTTTGTCTCCTTTCTTCTGTGTACTACATGGGAGGGGAATCTGGGAGGCTTGGCTGCAGGCAGTCTGAGATGTCCTCTTGAAGCTATCTTCTCCATGGTTCATACGTCTGTTTTCATCTCCTCTTCCCCAAATGTGCTGTGGGTTTACTTGTAGGCTTGTGAACACTTATTTGATTTATAGACATTTCCATGTTGCTCATCATGTTTGGAATAGCACATACATAGAACCTTCTTAGACAAATAACTTGTTGCAGGAATACTTCTTAGAAAAACCTATTGGATGGGCTTGTGGTTAAGACACTGGACTGGGACTTGGAAATTTAATCAAGATCTCCCAGTTCTTCCGCAGACATCCTGTGCGACTTTGGTCAAATCATGTAATCTGTCTGTGCCTCCATTCCCCTGCTCTTTGTCTGTGTCTCTTCTATTTGGATCATAAGCTTTTAGGGCAGGATTTTTCTCTCCTTCTGTGTGTACAGCACCTCACAAAATGAGGCTAATGGGACTACTGTATAATAACATTCATAATCCGCTTCATTATTTGTATTGAAGTAACATACAATCATAGATTTCGTTTGTCTGTTCTGCATACATTATAGTTTGTCTGAGTGGCATGGCTTTTCTGTGAACCAGCATGTCTAATACCAATATCAGTTCCACAGAGCATGTTTGCATTTTGGAGTCTTGGAGTTCTGAAGTAGGTCTAGTGCCACTTGTTGATTTTAGTTTCAGTTTTTGGTGGGAAGATGATAGTTAGAGGCCTGGATTTAATTTTACAAGCTGTTTGATGAGATCTGGGGCTAGAACTGCAGTAGAGAAAAGCGAGTATAAGAGTAAGAAGCTACCTGCACCTCTCGTAAATAGAAAAACATTTCTGAGGTGGTTTAAGTGTTCTGCCTTCTTGTTTCAGATCCCTCCATCTCCCACGCTAATTACCTCTTGCCTCCAGTACTTGCTCCCACAGTCACGTGAGCCTGCCTGCTATATCCAGGTTCTGAAGGGCCTCACTGCTGTGCTTTACTGAAACACTTTCCACCTGCTGACTGACTGTTTGTCTTGCAGTTATCGCTGTGATGATTTTGTAGTCAATGATACCAAGCTGGGCCTGGTACAGAAAGTCAGGGAGCACCTACAGAACTTGGAAAAGTAAGTAACCTGCTTACCAGTCTCCTCAACGCTATGGGTGGACTTTGATATTATTTCATTTGAATGGTCTTTCTTTCTGGACATTGTCCTTGTACAAGCCTTTTCATCACCTAAAAGAGATATCGGAATTAAGGCGTTTGGATGACTTCTGCATTGAAACTCATGGAAATGTGATTAACTGGCACCTTTGTCTATGCACTGACTGAGGCATTCAGACTTGCCTTCTGCAACTTTCTTACCATTTTGCCAGTTGTTCTGGTCTCTTCCATAGAAGACGAGAAATATCTTGCCAAGGAGCAGGCATGGGTTCCCAAAATTAAGAGTTGATTGCTAGAGCAGAGCACTTAAAGTGGAAATGGAAGATGGAAATATCCTGATAATGTTAACTGAGTGGCCTGGTTTCCAACTATCTAAAGATTAGGAAAGCTCATGAATTTATAATAATGGACGACTTAGCTATAAAAGAGCAGTGCTTTACCCTGTGACTTATCTAGCTCTCTTCTACTGAGAAATATTACAATCTTTATCATGCAGACATTGCAGCCAGTTCTGGAGAGCAAAATATTAGGGCTTAAATAGTTTGCTAGGAAACTTTGCAAAATACTTTGCATACACAGGTCCTTCAAATATTGTTTGGCTGCCTCCAGAGTTCAGCTACCAACACTGATAAAAAGCAGCTGTGATCTGGGAAAATTTTCAGCTACTGACATGCAAAGTGTGTCACTTCGGCATTAAATTCCCCCGTTTAAATTAAATTCCCCCGGCATTGTCCCGATCTGAGTGTTCTCGCCACTTCCAGCTGCTGCCTCATTTGAATGGGGGTAGGGAGCCCTAACACTTGTTTTCCATTCCATTTTTTGCTGGGATGAGAGGTGTACAACAGGTGGATGATATATGTATTTAATACTTAGGAAAGCCTAAGAAAATCGGCAGCTTGGTTTTTCGAGTGGTGAAGATTCACTGTCAAGGCCAATGCATGGCTAGTAGCCATGTCTCAAAGAGAGAGCCCATTGCAGTGACTTCATGTTCAAAAGGATTTAAACTAGAGACTCTTAAAACTGCAAAGGAAATATTGAAGAACATTGCCATAGTATGCTACTTGTCCTTTAGTTTTTTATATTTTGCCCTTGGCTGGTGCTGGAGCACTCTTGGAGGAACATGTTATCCTAAGATGCTCATTTCTATCAAGGAACTTTATCTGGGAGTCTCCCATCACCCTGGCCTGACAAGCACTGATATACTTTGCACACAGCAGTGAGAACCTAGGCACACTAGATCACAATACAGTGGTGCAATACGTAAGTTCTCATGAACCTGTAGCACCTCAACAGTTTATCATGTGCTTCATGCAAGTTTCCAATTACTTTGAATAAGTGTAGGGCAATTTACTACTTACTTGGGCACTTTGTCGTCTAAAAGCTTACCTTAAAAGCCATAAAACTATGTCTAATGTAAGTGTCTGTCACAGATTAGCAACACACGAAGCCCTGAGAGTCTTTACACCTGGCTCACAATAATTTTCTAAGAATGGACTTCTTTGATATAATATTATCAGTGTTTGGCTAGGAGGGGAAGGAGGGCAGAAATTACATTGCTTGTTGTGTTGTTCAGATTGTTTTCTACTTTAAATTATTGGCTCTGGAGATCTATTTTAAAGTGTCTTTCTAAAGCTTTGGAGAGAGAGAGACTTCTTAAGACAGGAAGTGCCACTGGAGAACTTTTATGCAAAGTGTCCCTTTGATTTAAAAAAAAATATTAAGTTTATTTCAGATCAGAAGTTGCATGGTAATTAGGACATGTTTCAGGGTACTTACTCACTATAGCATAACCTAATTATATAATTCAGATACCAGATACCATTAAAAGAAGAGTTTGTTTTGAATCTGTGCTCTGGAAAAGATGCCATCTATTTTAAGATAAATGTTAAGCATTTATTGTACCTCTGTAAAAGCATATGTTGAAACTAGGGGATAACCTTTCTACCATTGAATGTTAATGATCTGTTGCAGATGTAACTGTTAGTAAACATTGAGATGAATGTGCACTCACTTTGTCCATTTTATAGTGTTTTTATAGTACATAACATTTTTAACTAATTTATTCCTTTACTATAGTTCAGCTTTTACAGCAGACAGACATAGGAAAAGAAAACTATTGGAAAATTCATCTCTGAACAGCAAGTTACTAAAAGTAAATGTAAGTACACCACTTTCAGTGCTTTTAGGGGCTTTGTCAACTTATTGAGGCTCAAAATGGGCCTAATATTGACGTAGTTTTAAAGTGGTTGTAATCTGGCTTCAAATTCTAAATGTCATGTATCTCTTTGCCTTCCCCTAAGGGGTAGGTGACTCATTTCTTCTTCAAAAATTGCTAGTGTCATCTTATAATCACATTGTAACCTAGTGCTTGAGCTTCCCTGTTGCTTAGCACATCAGCTAACTAGGAAACAGCCAGTGCCATTTGGGCTGAAAGCAGCAGTGGTAGGTAAGACACAGCCTCTTTTCTGGCAAACGAGCAACACAGCCAAACTCAGTTGCAGAAGACAGAAAAGGGCATACACCGCTACTCCCTATTAGTAAGAAATGGGGGTAAAGTTTGTAGATGACAGAATTACTCAAGACAGTGAGGTTCAAAGCTGATTCTGGAGAGTTACAAAAGGATCTCACTAAACTGAGTGACTGGTCAACAAAATGGCAGATGAAATTCAGTGTTGCTAATACATGCAAAGTAATGCACATAGGGGATGGGATGGGGGAAATCCCATTTATACATACAAAATGATGGGGTCTAAATTAGCTGTAACCACTCAAGAAAGAGATCTTGGAGTCAGCCTGGACAGTTCTGTGAAAACCTCTGTTCAATTTGCAACAGCAGTCAAAACCCTTAACAATATGTTAGGAACAGTTAGGAAAGGGACAGGTAAATAATATGACACAAACTATCAAAATGGTCCTCTATAAATTCAAGGTACGCTCACAACTTGAATACTGCATGAAGTTCTAGTTACCCCATCTCAAAAAAGATATATTAGAACTGGAAAAGTTACAGAGAAGGGCAACAAAAATGATTAGGGGTATAGACCAGCCAGGGTTGCCAATCTTGCATTTTAATTTTTACTGACACGAAGATCTGAAGTTGATTTTATTTATTTTATTTTATTTTTTACTGATCCGGTAAACTTTTTACTGACATCACTAAAAATACCATAAACAATACAAAATGTCACAAAAGTGTGTACTTGCTCGCATGAAACACCTCAGCCCCTGCTTTCCCTGGCCGAGATGACAGCACAGGCTAGTGATTCTGTCTGCCCCAGATCGCATGCCTCACAGCCCCAGCCAGTACCTGCTGGGAGAGGGCGCCCAGAGGCAGGGCAGGGATCAGTCAGTCCTGTCATGCAGCAGGACTAGGGCTGCTGGGCTGGAGGGACGGAAAGGGGACGGGGAAATGAGGGCGAGGAGCAGGAGGAAGAAAGGCAGGAATGCTGGGCCAGGGGGCGGTGAGGAGCAATAGGGAAGGCTCTGGGAGGAGCAGCAAGCGCCAGGTGCAATAGCGCATCCCCCTGGGGAGCACAGACAGGCTGCCGCGCCTGCCATGCATACCTGAGCCAACTGGACATCTGCAGGGCAGCGAAACTTGGCTCAGCTCTCCCTTCCCAACTGTGCTGTGCCAGGGGGCTCTGTGGCTGCCCTCTGGTCCCAGTCCTTCCCTGTGGTGGCTGGGCACTGATGTTACACTTATGACATAAGCAGCAGGATCTCATTCCAGGGACAAGGCAGTATGCCATGTTTATTATGAATACAGAAAATATTTGAAAGAGCAATTGCCTAAAAAACACAGACCCAGTTTTCTGCAGGCGGGATATAATTACCATCCTCTGTGTTGCTCGAGTTGAATCACTGGCCAGGTGACTTCAGACACGAGGATGGAGCCAGGCTCTGTCGGTTGCGACACGATGCTCCTTGGGGTTTGCAGACCGAGCCCAAAGTCCAGGTTTCTTCACCCCGTTTTTATACTTATTCATCCTCATTCGAGTCTATGGATTTTGTCATGTTAGATAGTCTTGTTTGATGTAATCGTCAATTACATTTGATATCGCAAGTGTGACAGCTTTCCCATTATTCTTTCATTTCCGTTTTACATTTTGTCATGTTGCTGTGCTTGGGTGTTAACTCCCCTGTTTTCTGGGGTTATTTTGACCTTTGGCCATCTGGGTTGTAAAAGTTTTTTTTTAAACAAAAGCATCTTCTCTCCCGCCTGCCCTTGGAGGCTGAGAACCATTACCTCAGCAATTATTTCCTCGCCATCTTAACAGACTCAAATTGCATTTACACCTCATTCATACTTACTAAAATTATTACATTCTTACTCCATTACATTGGTACATTATTTTTTACTTACTAACATAATACAATCCTTATACTTACACCAATTCTTTTAATAACAATTTTACGAAAAGAATATAAAAGGAATCTTATTTGCCCTCTCATTGCCCCATGATTTCCACATAAACCACATTCCTGATACGCATTGGACGTGTTACTTCACTTGTAAATTATCACAATCAGATTTCAGGATGTTCCCAAACATCCGTACGTAGATTGTCACAAACAGGGCCCCAATGTATCATAAATGTTAAATCATAAAATGTTTAGGCAGGATGTTCCCACTCATATGTTCAAGCAATCACTTATAATAGTGAAGCCTGGGGTGGCGTGAACAATCAATCAATGTGTCTGGAACATCCCTATCTGCAATGCCTAATTTTATTCTTTCTCTGTGTGAGGATTAACCCTTAAGCTTCAAATACGTATCAATGGTCTGGGTCTGCTCTGGTTCAAGCCTACATCACAGTGCTGGGGCCTACGCTCAGCTGGGTCTGAGAGTGGTCCACTTCCCCTCCCGGTTCTCTCAGCTGTCACTTGTCTCAGCTGGGCACCAGCCGGTCCCCCCCAGAAGCCTGGTGCCCCTGGCCCTGGGTCGTGGCCCCTTCACTCCTCCCCCGTCGGTCTGACTGCTGTGCCACTGCTGAGTAGCAGCAGCAGCCAGAGGCACAGAGGGAGCAGGGCAGGCAGGCAGCTGGCTCTGTGCTGTTGGCCAGTGGGTGAGTGGGGCTGGAGGTGGCTGGCATGGCTACTGCAATTGTGTGGCGGGCGTCCAAGCTGGGCCGGTGATGGGGCAGCAGGAGGAGCGGGTGGGTAGGTGGCTGAGCTATGGCCAGAGGACCTACAAGGTGAGGGTGTCCCAGATCTTGGGCTGCAGTCCAAGCCCAAACACCTACACTGCAGTTGAACAGCCTGTTTGCTTGAGCCAGCTGTCACAGGCCAGCCGTGGATATCTAATTGCGGTGTGGACATATTCCTAATTGGCTCCCTGTGCATGCCCAGAGTTTCAAGCTGTCAGCAATGAGTTGCCGTCTTGGAACATCTGTGGTTCTAGTTACTTTCAAAATAGGCAGGTCTAGTTCATGTCCCTCTTTAATTGATAACATCTCAGGAAGACTGAGAAGCCTTAGCAATACAGGCTTTTTTTGGCTACAGAATCATAGTGAATTCCCAGTGCCTGGAAAACACAAAATTACTGAAAATCAGAAGTAAAACTACAGCTGATGTATAGACATTGAAAAGATTGAATTAGACAATCCTAACTGAATGGAGTTTGTCCATATTAGAGTCTGAGCTTGTTATTGTCTGCACTCTCATGCAGCTTGAATCCGGATACTGCTGAGCCTCCTTACCCTTGTGGCCTGGGCTGACCTCCAGCCATGCTTCTGCTGATGATAAACAGCCAGCCCCTCCAGACACTGTTATCACCAATACAACAGCAGGTGGCCCCGCACACCCAGCTGAGTCACATGAATACTCTTCCTGAGCCACTCATGTACTCTGCTTAGAGAAAGATGTCAGCCAGTATCCTCCGCCCTGAGGTTATACTGTCCTGCACTGGACAAAGATTTGTTCAGTACAAGTCATTAATAAATCTGCTCCTCCGCCCCGCCTCCCCGGTGCAGGAAGAATATGCACCCACCCCTGTTCACCTGAGCTGAGATTCCCTAAACACTTCACTCAAAAACACACTGGTTAAGATAAAACATTAAACAAGTTTATTAACTACAGAAAAATAGATTTAAAGTGATTATAAGTGGTAAGCATAAAGAGACTAGAAATAGTTACCAAATAAATAAAAGTACAATCTCAGTCTAAATTCTATATGCTAACAGGATTTGAATCCAGAAATGTCTCACCCTGAGAGATGGTACAAGCAGGCTACAGCTCTTCAGTACACAGGCAGAGACTGCTTTCCTCTCTTGGGACCAACCATCCCCCATTCCAAAGTTCTCTGTCTTCCTGATTCAGGTGTTGAGCTGGGGGAAGAGGAAAGCCAAGAGATGATGTCACTCCTCTTTTATAGTCTGCTGGAACAATTGATGCATGTGCCCTGGGAAGTCGTCCTCATAGGTCAGTCAGGGTCCATTGCCCACATGTTTACTGTAACAATCCCTGTTAGTAGATTCTTTCCTTGAATAGGTGAGGGAGAGTCATCAACGCTGTCTGGCCACTCCAGAGCTGTGCCTGAAAGGCTGTTTGTGGAAGTTTCCCAACTTACGTCCTGTTCTAGTAGCATTTTCAGCAATATTTCATATGGTCACATACAATCCATCAGGATATTAAGCAGATCAAGGCTTTTAAAATGATACCACACAAGGCATATTTTGTACAAAACATATAATTATATGACAGTGGTAAATATGGTGTTTTTGGGGGTGTTGCTTTTAGACACAGAAAGTCAGAGAATGAGCTTTGTTTTCTTGTTTTATTAATACTTGAATGTTGCCCAAGGCAACTAATAGTCGTTTCAGTGCTGGTGCATTGGATCAGTATCTAGAAAAAGTGGGACACGGTGTTTGCAATAACGCCTTGCTGTCTAATCAGAGATGGGGTTGGGGAAAGGACACTTAAGACATTTTGGGGGGTGGTTTATTTGTATATTGGAAACCATGTCTTCTTTAAAAATAGCTTATTGCAATTACTCAACTGCTAAAATGCTGCAGCTGATGAATGCTGAGTTTTTTCTATCTGAACATTATAAAATATTCTGATGCTGTTCACTCTTTATGCTTTACTTGAAACTTAAGCTTTTGTGTATTGTTTGTGGTAATGTGAATTTCTTTTGTGATATCAAGACACAGGCCAGGGGACAATATAATTACAGAAGCTTATTCCTATGGTCCCTACCTGAAAGCACACTGTTCTTGGTTTCAGGTTTATTGTTGATTTTAACAGTTGATCTTGAACCCCTGTTGTTAGAAGGTTGGTTAACATCCTGCAGAATGTAAAGTTAAAAGTTCATCATACTGTTCTTATGTAATGTAGAAATTTGATTGGCAAGAAAAACACGAATGGAAAAGATTTAGAAATAAAAATAGCCACAAAACCCATGTTACTTGGTAAAATCAAAATAGCCTATGTGTTGCAGTCCTCTAAACGGTCAAGAGCTGGTAGGCCAACAATATCACATGCCTGCTCTGTTCAGCCCTCCTGCCTCCAGTTCCTTCATCTTGCTCAGTTTGTTTAATTTCAGTAGTTTTCCTCCAAATGCTGTTTTCTTACCTTCAAAACAAAAAAGCCAGCAGCCCAGTGGCTGCTCACAAGGAGTTCTACAAGCAAACCCATGCCACATAATGGTGGCGGAGCGAAGAGGTAATTGGCAAGGAATTAGATCTCATTTTCAGGATGAGATGATTTTCAATATTGCCTTAAGGAGACTGGCACCCAGCTCCCATTGAAAAGCTTTGGGAATTGGGTACCTAATTCAGTTGCTGTTGATAACCCACCTGACAATGACAGTGGGTTGTTATAAAGAGTAAGTAAAACATTCTCTCAAAACAGTGAAGATCCCCTAACATCCTCTGAGGCTTTATTTAGGTGGTCAAAAAGGGGTATTTTTTTTTGTTTGTTTTTGTTTTTTTTCAATCAAACTAAGCTATCCCTTTACTACCTGTGCATGTCATTAAATATCTTTTAGATCCTTTGTGCTGGTCATGTTGTAAGCTTGGCTCCCAGCTGGCTCAAACAATCTATTCATAGTTCTGTTTGAATGTACTCTGCTGCACAAGTGACTTTTGCGTGCTTGGGAAGGGGGGAGAGTAGCTGTCTGTCTCTTCTGACTTACCTCTTTCTTCTTATTCACAGGGGAGCACCACTGCCCTTTGTGCTACAGGCCTTCGTAACCTGGGGAACACATGTTTCATGAATGCAATCCTTCAGTCTCTCAGGTATCGATCACATTTTATATGCAATCATCAAATCAAATTCCCACCCTTGGTGGTATCTGTTCTGCAGTGCTAGGCAAAAGAGGCCAGCTACTTCTGTGCCTCACTCTTGCTCCCTAGACCTGCAGGAATGGGGGGTGTTGCACAGGCTACATGCTCTGTCTTCCAGGAGCAGGGAGGATCTCTCCAAAGCGATCCCTATGATTGATTCAGGAGTAGCATCGATGTTCAGAGGAAGCCCATCTATCCGCAGCTTGAAGGGTAGTGGGGTATGACAGGACACATCTTGCGGTTGAGGGCTGGGTTAAGGTATCTTCAGGGGGAGAGGATTGTCTGCTCTGAGGGATGCAGTGTCTCCAGGAGGAGCAGACCATTGTCACTGTGAAACTGGTAACATCATTTCTGAGTGGCTGGTTACTGGACCTGGTTTCTCACTAACAGGTTTGTAGGTGCTGTAGTAACCTGGTGCCACTGGAGCGCTGACCACTCAGCCAAACCCAATTCAAGACTCGTGTTGTCCAGGCCTTTGGAGGCTGGACCTCTTGTGGAGAACTTGTGCATGGTCTCCATTGTGTCGTCCTGTTGCTCCCTTCCTCCGTTAATGTGCTAGTGGATCTACTTAAAATGCCTGGTTAGAAAATGTCTCTCAGGCCAGGCAGGGAGCTGCATTGAAATGTGTGGCCTTAGTGGCAATGTGGAGCCCTTTGTGACCCTTCCTTTGCCCCACAGCTGCACAGTTTTCTGTGAAACTACAGCAGTCCCTTTCCTCCTCACCCTAAAGTTAACCTGTAGAATCGAATCAGCATTGTATTGCTACACAAAAGCTAAGTAACCTCAAAATTCAACTTTGTACAAGTATTTTGGACTCATTCACAGTAATAATGCATCACGCGGTATGTTCGCAGGGCCAGGTTTTCACTGGATAGACACACCAACATCTGAGCATGCACTGGCAGGAGTCATGCAGGCTCCTCAGCCTGTGGATTGCTGGCCTCTTTCTGAAAACCAAGGGCCAAATTTTCAGCTGGTGTAAATTGGCTTAACTGTTGATTATATTAGAACTACACAGATTAAAACCATCTGAGGATCAGGCCCTGGTCTTTAGTGTTGTCGGACCTGCCATTTCATCTGAGTCAGTCACCCTTCTAATCATCTGGGTACTTGCCATCCTTCTACTTCTCAGTGATTCCAGCTGGAGACAGTATTACTGTATGCCTTTCCTGCCCTTAACTGTTGAACATTATTACTGTACTGTGCACTTACAATTTTGCGTTTCACTGAGATACAGTGGCATAACAGTGATGGAGAAAGGAATTTTATATGTAGTCTGTAAATTAGTTTCTAATACTTTAAGTTCTTTCTAGATGGTATGTACCATATTAAAGTCTACTCTTACATTAATATCAATGCCACTTACAGACATGGATTTGTTTTTACAGTGAGCATGATGTAAGAGCTCAACACTCAGTAATTGTGGAACCTTTATCTCCTAATCGAAGGAGAGAAAAAGATAATTGTTGCAGGTAAATGGGCTGGTGAATGCTGTTTAGTGGTGCCAACTATAGATATGATTAGATAATTATATTTTAACACTGGATGCAACTTGACTAGTTCTCTCTGTGGGAAACTTGAGCTATTCAGTGTTATTTATAAGAACTAGTTCAAGAAGCCAAGTGAGCATCTCCAAAGAATACTGTGCAAAGTGCACACCCATCCTTCCTGTTCTCTAGCCTATATGTTTCTCATGCACATTTCTTTTTTCCTATAGTAACATTCAGCAGTTTTGCTGTTACTTCAAAGATTTGCCAGCCGTGGAGTTGCGGAATGGGAAAACAGCTGGCAGGCGAACTTACCATACCAGGAGCCAAGGGGATAACAACGTGTAAGTTAACACATTTCTTGCTAGCACTAAACTTCAAGAAGCAGCACCAGAAACAGAAATTAGTAGTATAAGGTACATTTGGGGTGCATTGTACAACTAGAGACGTTTACACAATTTCCACTGTGTTCTTGTAGCTGCCTTAAGAGCGGAGACTAGCATCCATAAAACAGAGCTGGAGTGAAAACAAAAAGATTTATATCTGGAACTACTAACTTAACTGGACTAGGTATCACCTCGTGCTTTATCTTACTAAAAAAACTCTTTCTGATGTGCTCAAAAAATAAACACAGAAGCATGGATTTTAAAAAAACTGGCTGAAGAATCTTAAACAAGAATAATAAACACTGTATTGAGTTGTGGGAGAGGAGGAAAAAAGTCTGGTAGAGTACCAGAGGGGACAGTATAGGGCTTGGTTTTATTAAACATCTTCTACTGAGGTGGGTAAAATGCCCATCTTGAGCTGAAATTGGGGTGAGGTGGAACTGAAGTTAAAAATAATATAAAGGAATAAAGTGATGAAATTCAGCAAATGGAAATTAGGCTATCAAGATACACTTAGCAGTGCCTATTAGACTTCAGCAACCATTGAGAGAAGTACTGGAAGCTCTGTCATTGGAGTCATTTCAAACTGGATTAGACAAAGCAGTAAAAAAATTATAGGATAGGCAACAAACTTGCATTTTGAAGAGGAATTTCATAGTGAACAAGGGGACTGAATTTTCACCCATGTGTAAATCACTGTGTATACAAGTAAAATTTTGGAGTTGCAAAGTGATGAGATAGAGAGAACTTAGATGGAAAAGATGAACAAGAACTTAGATACAAAATTGGTCCCACTTCCATCCTTAACAATCTGTGATTCCATGATGTTGTTAGTTTGTCTTCTAGATCCCTTCAATTTTGTGGATTAGATATAGATTGCAAGATTTTAGGGACTTGGAATATATCTTTTTATAAAAAGCCGAGTGATTCCGGAGTGAACCGTTTTCATTTAAGGAATTTCTTTGACATTCATACCACCAAAGCGCTGAAGATCAGCAAAATGTAGATTAGTGCATAACTCTACACTAATTCATTTTTACTTTCTCTCCCCAGTTCATTGGTTGAAGAGTTTAGAAAGACACTTTGTGCTTTATGGCAAGGGAGCCAAACTGCATTTAGCCCAGAATCTTTATTTTATGTCGTTTGGAAAATCATGCCAAATTTTAGGTAAGTTCTGTAAGACAAAGGGCAATGTTCTTGACTGTCACCTTATGCCACTTGTGCCCTAATCTGGCTCCTGGAAACACTCCATGTGGCCTCCGTGTATGCTCATAAATGTGGCTTTCAAATGTGACTTCACTTTCATCTAGAGACTTGCATTTATCAATAATTGCTTGTTCCCAACACACACAGGGAGTAAATAGTATGTAATTTTGACAAGTAATGGCTTGCTTCTAGGGTCAGGAGAAGCAAGACAAGGTTCTGCAGTTCTCCACCAAAAGCAGGGCATTTACAAAACCCAAACTTTTGGCTATGATAGGAATAATTTAAAAATTATTTTACAGTTGCCATAAGCCTAAATAAATCATACTGGGCAAAACTTCCTTGATTCTCAAAACATCCTAGCCAGTGCCAATATAACTTTAAGTAAGGGCTATAAGAGTCTTTGGTGTTACGCACACTGTCAAAAAAGAGTTACCCAAGTAAATCAAAGTATCATTCCTCTCCAAGGTCTCCCTGTCCTGGCCCCTGAACCTCTTTCAAAGGAACACTGAAACCTGTTAGGATTTGTGAAGGTAAGTTGCTCCATGTTCTCAGGTAGTAAAGATGTTCTGTTATCTGTTACATCTCCAGCAGTGCTGAAAAAATGCTATGAGCGCACATGCTTAGCTGAATAACCCAGATAATAAAAAAACATCTCGTGTTCTTCACACTGCCTAATATGTGTTTTACTGGTGTATGAGAATCAAGGAAGTTTAATACCCGTGGTTTCAAACAATGGCCAAAACATTCGAGGCATAAGAACATCATCTGTAATGTCCTTGACCAGTTACCCCATGATCAGTAATAAACCTACCCTACAGTTCTTGTGCGACTGAGCAGGAAAATCTGTTCTCTAGCAAATTTTCAGCACTGTGGATTTTATCATGGCTTTTAACATAGAGTGCTGCCCTCTTCTGGGAACTTGATGCTTTCAGAGGAGAGGGAGAATTTGCTATCCACTGGTAACACCGGCTGTCTAGGAACATTTTAATGAAAGGTACTAATTGTGCATTCTGCCTTCCTTTGGCCATATCTACCCCTCTATCGAGTGAAGCAAAATAATGCAGTAAGCTGCATGGAAAGGGAAGTTGTCCACTTGTGTTTTCCACTGTATTTTTGTGTAGTCTGGAGGTGGGGAGTGGTGGTAGCCTTGGGTGGAGGGGAGGAATAGATGTTCTGTGTTGAATTGCACCATGGTGTGTAAGTTACTGGTGTGCAGTTAGAATCCCCAGTCTCCCTGTGCAATGTTAGCCAGCTCAGAAGGATTACATGTGGGGTGGGCTTAGGATAAATGGACAAGTTTGGAGCAGTGGCATGACAGCAACAAGCCAGCTCTGCTGCTTGTGCTCATGTGGAATGGAGTGATCGGGAGGCCTTGGAGCTGAGATTTGGTTGGTTAATTTTCCATGGATCTCAGTCTTTAAGAGGTTTTGGCTGATTGGTATCTGCCCATGCTCGCTATCATAGGCCTCGTCTCCCTAATAGAAAGGTGTTGCATAGTGGAAAGCAACTGGAAATGGCTGATATTGCAGTGTAGAGCTCTCCAAATATGTCTGGGAAAGGGAATACAGCTCAAGGCTAAGAATTGTATTTTATATGTTCAGTTCAGCTGTAGTGGAATGATGCCAAACTGTAGTGTGCCTCTGCATGCTGTATCTGTGCTGTGAAAGCTTGGTCTCTGAGCAGTCTAATGTGACAGGTCTGCTGCACATTGAGAGAGCTCCAAAACTTCTTGGTGGGTTGAAGTATGTTTACTTTGCTTCTTGAATGCTTCATGAATTGTGAGGGTTTTTTCCTGGTCTCTCATACACATCATCATCATCTCCCCTCCTCCCCCCAAGGCAATGGGAAAAAGAATGTGGATGTGCTAAACTGAATTGGTTTAAATGCACTGGGATCTGGTATTTTGCAAAACATGAGGTCTGTGTGAGAAGCTGTATTCCCCACCACACGAAGTTTGGCCATTTTATCTTGGATTGTTCAGTTAATATCACAATTACGTTTGTACTTGTGTGAACTGAATACAGACTTATAAAGTGCTGTATTATAAACATAAATAACAATAAAACATTTACAAATCAAAGTACAGCACATTTCAGATCAAGTATGTGTCCCACTTCATTTAAAATATCTGTCTTTTGGCTTTAAACTAAACCATTCCTTCATTAACTCAGTAACCTCTAACTACTCTTTCTGCATTTAAACCCCAGTCTTTCTTACATTTAGCACATAGCTCTCTGAAAGAGTTCTGCCTCATTCATGTGTTTTGGCATGATGTACAAACTGTACTGAACACTGAATATCTTACATTTAGTATCTGTACAAAGTTAATTTGCAGATATCTTCTCATCCTTTACCAGATAATCTCATGAATTCTGAATTCCATCTTTATTGACCTGATGAAGATAAATACCAATCAGGAAATCTATACACATAAGAAATTTTAGATTTTTGGAGGAATAATCATTTTACTTCCAAAATATCTACTTGATGTTGGTTTTAGTCAATCTAAGTCTCTGTAGGGTAAGACTTTGGAAACACTATTCTATCATAGTCTTTGGTCGATGGTTCCTTACCTCTGCTTACATCTTGCATGCATAGTTATTGCACAATAATTATTGTACTGTAACAATAATGATTCTAAGCATTTAGATTAGCACTTGATTGTACCTCCGATGATGTAAAAGGACCTGGAGGAGGAACCAAGCTGATACTCTTAGGAGTCGGTAGACTGGCTTCAGCTTGGTGCAGCACAACCGTAGTCCACTCTGAATGTTCTGAATCACAAGTGCCTTCATTTATCATAGATACTAGTGGATGAGTCCTCTGGTTTTTTTCACAGCTCTGCCATTGAAGCAAAGCTAGGCAGTTTCCATGTGTAATGCTTGTTGTAACTGCTGGCTTGGAAGAAATAGCTCATTATGCTTCTCTCTACTAACCCTATGAAGGGTTGCGTATCTATCGCCGCCTGTTGTGATGTCACACACTTGGGTGTTCCAGGATGTGTGTCTCCCCACTTCTTCATTTGAGGCTGGGTGCTTGGAAGTGTTATGATGAATTCACATGGGTTCCTCCTGACTTTCATTGAATTGCTACATGCTTTAGCTTACTGGCTAATTTGTAAAAACCTGCTTCCCTGACTGCTGTTGGCTTCCCACAGCATAGTTAGCAGTGAAGTACTGATTGTGTGAGCCAGACTTTTCTAGACTCAAAGGAAGCTTCTATGTTCAGTAGGGTAAGCTCTGAGGAGAAATGTAGTGCGAAGAATTATGCCTCAGATACAGTTGTTGCAAGATTACCCAGACCTTGAGGTTGAAACCTCTCTGTACAATTCTGAACCCTGTTCCAGCCCAGGCTGGGGATGGGGAAACTGCTATTCTTTCAAAGTGCTCATGCCATTACTGCAGGAGGCTTGTGGAGAACACTCAGCCTTAGAATGAAAGCCTGTTCTTGGGAAAAGAGATGCAGTTGACACTGTTAAAGAAATGATAGGTTTGGTGGCTGAACAAAATTGGCCCAGAACTATTGTCCAAATCTCTTAGATGCCAAAAAAGTGTGTAGGAAAACATGGTTTTACAAGTCTGAGATTCTAGCATGTTGTGCATCATTTATGATGCTCGATTTAAACAGCAAACCACCTCAGTGCAAACCACCCAGTTACTTCCAAGTCCAGATATGCTTATGTCTCCCCAAAGGGTACAAATCCACATCCCTTCTTAATCCACCATGCAACAAACAACCCTATACAGCTGCAGTGACAGACTGATAACCAATAACCCCAAAGGGGGAGGGAGGGATTGTGCAGCCTCAAGGGGAGGATCAAAAGAGAGTCACTTCCACCTGCTACTGTTCCTTTTTAGGTGGCTCCATGTTAGCATGCCCAATCCAAGTGCTTGAAAGTAGTGCTTGGACTTAACCATTGGCATCCTCCATAACCACATAGGTTCCCCATTGGTCAGCAGTGGCCTGGCACAAGTGTGACACTGCCTCACCCAGCAATATGGGCTAGCCATGAAGGTCCAACCCTCCTTCCTGTACAGTAGTGAGAGTTACTGCCCATCCCTTGGCAGAACTATTCAAAAAAGGCAAACTGACATGGTGCCTGTAACACAGAACCAACTACATGTACAATTATTGCTTGATGTCCAGCACTCGGTTGTATTTTTTTAAAAAACAAAACAAACAATTTTGCCTTTAAACATAAATTCTTTTTAAAAAAATTGGATGAGGAGTGCAAAGTTTGGAACTGCAAATCACATACATGTGCATGTAACAAGCTGTGTCTTTTGAGATCAGATTGAAGTGTCAGTCTGATCTGAAGTAATTGGTTAGACGGTTTATTCCACACTTGCAGAGATATGTTTGGAACTCTTTTCCTAGTACACCCAAAGCATTAGAAATTGCATGTAAAAATGTATCCTGTAAGATATTCAGTAACAGGCTATTCCTTTGGTTTGAATGTTGGAACTACTTTGAGCCAATATGTCAGTAATAAAAATGCATTCTCTACATTCACTGAATATTTTTGTGTTAAGGGGCTACCAGCAACAAGATGCCCATGAATTCATGCGTTACCTCTTGGACCATCTACATTTGGAACTCCAAGGTGGCTTCAATGGTGTTTCCCGCTCGGTAATATTGCAAGAAAATTCAGGTCTATCTGCAAGCAACAAATGTTGCATGTAAGACATTGTTTTAATTCCTTCAACAACTTAATGGTCATGGTGGGTCTCCATGCATGGAGCAAAGATTTGATCTAGGCCTGGTCTACACCTACCGTCGATGGAAGATACATATGCAAGCTACATACTGCAGCTTGCGCGTCTCCCATCGACTTACTGACATTCCCTTACCGTGGCGTCTCCACTGCGCTGTCTCGAGGGCAAATGCCTTCCGATCGACACAGCCTTACTCTTTTTTGGGGGTGGGGGTGGGGGGCAGGTTATTGGGTTGACTGGAGAGCACTTCCAGGATCGATTGAGTGGGTCTACGCTGCCTGCTCAATCGATTCCCATTGCATTGATTCATACAACCCCAACAGTGTAGACATACTCTTAAAGCATCCCTGAGCATTGAATTACCCTATAGTATCATTATTTTGTATATTTAAAGAAATAAGCTAAAGTAGCATCATACTGTGGGGCCTCTGAGTCAAAGCAGCCAAGTCTTGTTGTGTCTTGGATCATAGTAGTTATGGGAATTGGTCCGAATAAATAAAAGAGTTTATCCGGTGTCCATGAATGTGACACGGATTCATTCTTTTTCAAAATTAAAACCAGTCCCATTTTTTTTCTCTGCACAACTGTCTGTGTGTCTTGAATTCAAGCTAAAGAAAATTACACAGTGATCAAATGGCCTGAGTGAGCTGGACATTGGGGGTCTCTTGGCTGCTGTATGTTAATTATAAATGGGCAACAGGTTTTAGCTTAGTGGAATAGGACGTGGCAGTACATTCAAGATTTGACACAACTGGACTTTCTTCCAGCAGTACAATATTCTGTATTTGTATCTCACCCTTGAAGTAGCTGCTGCTTTACTTTGTCTGATAATGTTGTAGGATTTCTTCTCAGTTTTCCTATCAATCCCTGTTTTGAAACTGAAGCACTTTTGGGTAGCTTTCAAATCTTTTGGTCTGGAAGTGCTGACACTTCCTGAATTGTTTTTTTTTCTGTGTGCTCTGCTAGATTGAAAACAGCACTGAGACCAAAACATTTATTTTGCTTTAGGCAGGAATGTTAACAGTCAGTTCAGCCTGGATTTTGGTCACTCTGCAGACTGCTTTTGTTAGCATTAGCTGAGAGTTATGTCTGCCCTGATCTGTGCAGGAAAAGCGATTACAAGTTAAACAGACCTGAGCGGGGCAGGTAAGTAGCCCTAGGCTTGATTACAGTATGTCTAGTGTTCCGTGAGACACTTTTAGTTAACAATGTAAATATGGATAATTTACTAGAAGTCAGTTGGCTTGCAGGTCTAGGGGCGTGCTCTTTAGTATAAAATAACATTAGTCATTAAGTTTCTTGGTTCATGCAAAACACATGCGCCACAATCAGCTGTATCTAAAAGTCCTCTCAGAGTGGAATACAGAATGTTGCAGGCTTGGTTTTATCTGCCTGAAATCTTGCAATCTTCAGCTGATCGGAGCCTGGAAAAAGTCAATGGGACTTGAAAGGAAGCTTTGGGTGAAAAAAATATTTGCCCCAATGAGACAATCTGCCCAGTGTACACACAGTGCTGTAAACTTGCCTTCTACGAAATGCTGTCAGTTTAATAATCAGATCTAGAGGAGGAGTGGCTCATAGCCCAAGTTTTCTGCAGCCCTGTGGTTGGACACCTCACAAAAGAAATTAGCAAGTTATTCTGGTTTCTTGTAATGTTTCTAACTTAGAAATATTTGTTTTTATTAAGCATTAAGAACATGGCAAAATGTGGCAATGATGAATTTACACTTGTTTTAAAATATCAGTGTCCCCAATTGTTCTTATTTTTTTTCTCCTTTGTCTTTCACACCACCTCCACCATTGTAATGGTGTTCTGGAATAAAATCAGGAGAAAGCAGTGCTTCTGGCAGTTAGCCCGAGGCTTTGTATCAGACCGGCATAAGTTGATTGGTTGGATTTTTTCCTTGCCTCAGCAGAAAAACTGTTGTTTCTTCATATAGTACTACAAACGCATCTCATGATGCATACAGCCATGCTACTTTGTCCTGGTTGAATTATCAGTCTAGCTAAGAATTTCCTTCTCCTTGCAGCTTTTAAAACAAAAAGATTACTATAAGTGCCTTATGAATGTAATGTATAAAGAAATGTTGTACAGAATGTTTAGCATGTCATTGGAACTAAATGTCTTTTTGGAGGTGACTACATTGGAGAAATGCAGAAAGCTGCTTAAAAAGCCCTAACAGATTTGCAATAAAAAATAGGGAGCAGGTGCAAAGAAAAAATACAACCTAGTTAACCTCGCTTGAGAGAGGAGTTTATTAAAATGGCTGCCACATAGAAAACTGCTCTTAAAAATAACATCCTTATAATCATATGTGCTGTGGAGAGACTGAACTGTGTATAGATGTAGCCTTTAAAAAAAATTGAGTTGCTTATGTAGTTTTGCCATTGAAGATCTGCTTATGTTCTAAGCACCTGCATAGAGTGTACAGTCTGGTTCCTTCTAGGTTTTTTTCTGCTTAAATGTTTGCTCTAGGGAGTCTAGTGATGAAAGGGTTTATGAACCCAATCCTTGTTTGTTACACCCAGACCAAACTGCGTGATGGTTTTTGACATGTTGTAAGCCATAAAAATATTTCACATGCTAAAATGCAGCCTAAAACAGAAATTCTGATGAGCTTCTTTCCTTCATGGTGGTTTGTTTAGAAATGGAGCCTCTACCGTTGTCACAGCTATATTTGGAGGCATTCTTCAAAATGAAGTAAACTGCTTAATATGTGGGACTGAATCTAGAAAGTTTGATCCATTCCTAGGTAAGGTATCTTTGTCTTCCAAAGTATTGACTATCATGTTAAAGCTCTGAATCTTCATGTGTCTAAATAATGTGATGGGGCTGAGATTTTACAATGTAAGACTTCAGTAAACACTGAATTTCGGAGATCAAAATTAAAACTTAATTGTATTTTTTCTGTCTTAGACCTTTCACTAGATATTCCAAGTCAGTTCAGAAACAAACGTACTAAGAACCAAGAAAATGGACCAATGTGCACGCTACGGGGTAAGAGTTCTTAGTGGGTGAAATCTTGGCCCCACTGAAATCAGGAGGAGGTTTTCCACTGGATTTCACCTAGAATGTTTGTAAATGTGATTACTGGTATCATATGGAACATGAGTGCCTTTGGGGGAGGGGGAGATTTTATTTCTTAGAGTTTGAGCCCACAGTTAACTATTTTTAGAATTACATGGATCCAGTTTGATTTGAATTTTCACTGAAGATATATGGTAAGAGAGAAGAAATCAAAGTATTAGTGGATTATAAAAGGGCTGGGTTACAAGCGCTGGATCCTCAATTCCTCCGTATAACCGCAGCAAAGGTACACCACTAGCAGTGCAAGCTTCACCCTGCTGCTGCATCAGTGTGGGTACCTCAGCCTCCATGTCTGTTCAGTCCTTGGCCTTTATGAAAAGAGTTCCTACAAAAGTGTGTCTCTTTTTGGTTTTTTTTAAACGGATAATGCCCGCTAAAACCCCAGAGAAACCACCAACTCACCTGTCCTACACACATGGCTTTTGTAAAAGTTCTGTGCTTGGCAACAGTCTTCCTGCATGCAGTAGGGATGGATGTTGCTTGTTCTGCCTATTTTTAAAATTGTGTATAAATACCGATGAACCAATAATTCTGTCCTTGGACCTTCATTTAAAGAATACAAACCAGTGTGGTTTGTGAAACGTTTAACAGTGGGAGGTGATTCTTCCTCTTTTTCTACCCACTCCATTCCCAAAGACAAAGTACCTGAGATCTAGATCACCTTTTTCCAAACTTGTTAGAGTGATGATAAAGCTATTTGGCTTTTGCTGACAATCTAACAGCAATTCCTGCTGTAGGTGAGAAAAAGCTTGATAGATACCTAGATTCTCTTATTTTTTTACTTTAATCCATGCTTCCTCAAGGCCAATGAATTTAGCATGATGCAACAACGATTAACATAATATGTAGCTGCAGCTGCTTTGGTGCATGAATCTGTACAGAGCTAATAAGTGCAGTGGATCTTGTGTTCAGTCAGAGGTGAGATTTGAATTCTCCTACTTGGTGACATTATGAGCAATGCTGGCTCTACTTCACTCTATTTTCTGTTGCTCAAAATGCTAACTGTCATGTTTACAAGAAATATTTTATACTTTCCGTATTCTTTGAACTCTTTTAAAAGCTTTATTTGAAAGGTGGGTTTTTAACAGCTCTGAAGAATTTTAACTAGTGCTTCTGAATTCTCTTCCTTTTAGATTGTCTTCGCAGTTTTACAGACTTGGAAGAACTTGATGAGACAGAGCTCTATATGTGTCACAAATGTAAAAAGAAGCAGAAGTCCACCAAAAAATTCTGGATTCAGAAACTACCAAAGGTTAGTGCAAATGTCAAAGTTCAGTGTGTGGTGAAACTTTAAAGGAAATTGATAACTTGACCAATAAATATATATAACCATAATGAACTCTGTCTTGTATGTTTAATATTATAGGTGCTATGCTTACACTTGAAACGATTTCACTGGACAGCATATTTGAGAAACAAGGTTGATACATATGTAGAATTTCCCCTTCGAGGCCTAGATATGAAATGCTACTTGTTGGAGGTACAGAGACTGACTGTTGTTCACACTGAAAATGTATTCTGTTTCATCATATATTATGGAACAGAGAAGGTGCCAGTTGACTTCTTAAAAGCTGTTTTCTCTTCTTTGAACTGCAGCCAGAGAACAGTGGCCCAGAAAGCTGTCTGTATGATCTTGCAGCTGTTGTTGTACATCATGGTTCAGGGTGAGTACAGTGAATGAGACTAACCCTGGGGTGAACTAGTAGCCTTATTGAAGGCAGTGGGCAAACTGTCCTTGACTTTCAGGATTTCACCCCTAATGTGCATGTGGAGTCTGTTAGCAGCTGTGCTAACATGGAAACAAAAAGCAGCTTTTTATTCCAAAGGCGACTTGCGAGAATTAACGTTTTTGGTAAAAGTATCCGAGATCTCCTGCTGTGAATCTACTCTCTTAACAGCTAGAATCTGACACTTTATTGAAAATGAGGCTAGTCTCTGCTCTTTCGAATTGGAAGGAAAAGTCATTCTGGAATGTATTTAGACTAGCTGAGTGAGAGATCCTGTGGCTTGAAAAACTGACATTTCACTTTGCCACTTACAACTACATTTCAGTGTTTCTTCTTCTGTCTGTTCAGCTCGAAAGTGCTCAACTGGAACAATGTAGACATAAGATTGGCAGAGTGACGACAGTGTTTCTTTCCCCCGGGAGTGAAACTCCATAGGGATGCTGGATGTAGTCATATTTTGAATTAAAGATATTTTTGCAGCCCTTGGTGGATCCTAAGAGTCAGGAATAGTGTTTCTTTTCTTCCAGGGAGCTTGTGTAATCAAGTCCCAAGATGGAGGGACAGTGATACAGTTCTTTAGAAGAAACTAAGCTTTTGTCTTTTCACTAGAACTTGCTGGTCTATCTCAATTGAATTGAGGGTGTTATCAGCAAAAATGTATCTGAAAACATTCTCTCTGGCAGGGTGCCCTTGTTTTCTGCAGAAGTTAAGTGGTCCAAATTTGAAGTCATACTAAAGCAAATGGCCTGACTTTCAAATGGGGTCGTGGGGTCTTCATTAGCACTACCCCATGGCAGCTGCTTCAAAGCTCAGAGAAAACAAAACATAGTTGTAATGGACATCAGTGTAAACTGAACATGGTTGAAATGGAATCAGATGGGCATAAACCATGATGCAATATCTGAGATGCAACCATAGTCATGCAAGTGGGAGATAGCCTTGTCTTGAGGCAGCATGGGTAATAAAACTGGGCTCTTAATTATGTTCAAGGATCCAAGACCTGGGATTTGTATAAAAACAACTTCAATTCATTTCCAACTTGTAATTACACTTTTCCCTGTGTGCTTGCTTTGAAATCATGTAACTCAAGCAGGGTTCACCCTAGAATTATGAACATAAAATTACATGACCGAATATGGTAAAACTCAAATTTCATTTTTGTTTGTAGGCTAATGATTATATTTATCTTAAATGCTAAGGCACCTGATCTGTGTCCTCACACAGGCAAGCAAAACTTCCATTAAAATTGATTTTGAAGTTTTGCTTGCAAAAAGTCTGGAGGATGGTGCCTGAGGGGGTTGGATTATGCTAAAACTTCGATAGGTACATTTTATGAAGTCTGCATGAGATAGTATAAAATCTTTACACCATTAAAGATGCATGTTGCATGGAATATTTCTTACCTTTTAAACACTTGAGGTTTGAGCTAACACTCATGGAGGCTGTCCAGTTTTCTCCTCTTTCTGGCAGCAGTTTGGGTAAAGCCTTCTGATAGAATCTAGTCGCTTACCGCTTGCCCGGTGTAGTCTTGCACAGCAGAGAACGAGGTGGTCTATTTCCTTTCGCTGATCCCACTTTGTATGTGTCATTGTTTTCAGTGTTGGCTCTGGACATTACACAGCATATGCAACTCACGAAGGCCGCTGGTTCCATTTCAATGACAGTACTGTAACTCTGACCGAGGAGGAGACAGTCGTAAAGGCAAAGGCTTACATCCTCTTCTATGTGGACCGTCAGGCCAAATCTGGATCTGATAAACTTTAATACCTCCTTTTAATCCTCATTATCAAGTCCATCAGACAAAACATTTCCAATTCTCCATAAATACTTGATCCAAGACTATTAATTTCATTGTGCACTTTTCAACTTCCTCGTGTGGGTTTTAGTTTTGTTGTGTCAATGGTAGCATTTGACTTATTGAACTTGGACACAAACTAACTTTTTTTTTAGTTCTACCAGAAAACCTCAGCAGATATTTTGATTTGCTGCTTTAGTTGTGATAACTCAATTTTTATATATATAGTTTCATGAACTACTTAGTTATTTGACTTTTATATTAATGTTTTCAGTTCACTTTCTAAAGGCACATTTACATCAGAGACGCTTTGTATCCTCTTTATAAGCAAGAGAAATGTGTTCCTGATTATGAAGAGCAATAGAACTTCATGCTACTCTCACAGCTGTTATGTAGAAAAGATTGAATCACTTTTAAATCAAGGAATTGCTTGCACATACTGTTTGCCCCAGTGCAAGAAACTTAACAGTGACCTCTGAACAATCATTCTTTGCCTGCAGAAGAGATGAGATGTGGCATCAAGTAGACCAGGTAATTGCTGCTATCAGTGTGTATCAAGGCTGCTGTCTTTCAGGACTCCTTGTAAATAAATAGTTGATTCAGTTGTATTTGTACTGCAAAGTCAAGTGTTTCTCATTTGTACTTTTTCCCCTACAAAAGAGACATTTAAATTATCCTAATAATACACACGTCTTTATAGTTGTCTTGGGATTTTAATTTACTTTCTTTTAAATGGAAATGGCATTGCTAGGGTGAGTTCTCAATTTTAGTGTTTATCCCAAAGCTTGAGAGCAAGCACTTGCTTTTGAAATTAGTGGGCTCCAGGGGATTGGGCCACTGTCCTTTTTATTCTCCTAAAATGAGAAAGGAATGTGGGAGCTTGAATAAAAACCAGCACTCTCTGCTTAAGACGGAAAGACAGGTTGGTTATGATGGATTTGGAGAGAAACATTGCATGGCATGTTGTTATACCTACTCCAGCCTCAGGCTCAAAATAGTAAGGAATGTGTATTCAAATCTATATGCAGGGATGTTACTCAGGCAGCTAAAGCACTGCCCCATAAATTGAGCAATATACCCTCAGTAACTGCAGTATTTAATTAGCATTTCTCATGGTCTCTTGACCAAAAGTAGAGACAAGATGATATTTCTGAAGTTAAAATGTAAGCCATCTGTTTGTTTATAAGAAACCTCTTACCAGAATAAGAATTCAGTGTGAGCAGCTAGAATGTCAAGCTGTGTTGAGAAGGCCCAGTTTATACCACCTCCCATAGTTAGACTGTATGGGGAAGGAAGAGAGGAGCCCAGTATAACTGAATGACATTGACTGCTGCCTTCCCCCCTCCTCTGTTTGCCTTTCACTACACTCCTGTAATTGCAAAAGCTTATTGTTAAGGCTGGATCTTACTGTCTGCCAAGTCAGCTCTGGAACCAGGCCCCTCTTACCAGTGATATATCCCAGGAGTTTACAAAGAGGTGTGTTTATGTTTAGCTGAGTAAAATCAGCTGCTTTTCTCTCAACACTGTGTACAACTGCTAGATGTGGCATGCATTTCACTATTAGTTGACTTAGCACTAATGGTCCCAATGGGGGAGGGGAGGAGTTGGCAAGTTGCAAAAGATGTGACGTTTTAATTACCCGTTTGAACAGTCCTCCTTAGAGGGCTTTGCCACTGTCATTTAAAAAGAAATTGGCTTTGTATGAAACTGCAGAAATATTCAATATTGCTAAATTGTGTATGAATATGTAAACTAGACATTTACGTAACCCTCCTAGTGACTTGATATGTTAAGTGGCAGATATGATACCAGGTTGTCTTTTTTGTTGTTGAATAATAAATAGAATATTCATTGCTTTAAATTGTAGCCATCAGCTTGTTAACTACTGTTTTCAGATGTTTGCAGCTAGTGTCTACCTATGTTCTCTGATCAGAACCAACAGCTGCTATCACACATAAAAACCCAACCACCAGGTAATTGGCAGAATTCATTACTATTTTTTCACCACTAACTGATGGCAATGCAGGAGGTAATTTTGGGGACTGAATCATAGTCCACTGGCCCTTGGGCTAGGTCTATGTGCTATTTAAATATACATGTTGAACAACAATCATGAAATGAGCTGGAAAATTTGTTGAATTCAGTGAATTTAGAGCATATATAATTCAGCAACCCAGTGATGTAAATGTGCCTTTGTATATTTTTAGGAACTTAAATTTGTAAATGTCATCAACATTATTCCCTTATTTTAAAGGAGATTGTGTCTCTCTCTCATCAACATTATTGTCCTCTTACTACCATTTTCCATGTAACATAATTGAATTGTCTTAGCCAGTGGCCAACATCGTATTCTGTTTAGGACATGGCCATCCGAACACCACGCCGTTGTCAGAGTTTGTTCTTGAAGCAGTTACTGATACATCTCAGCCACATGCTTCTCCGAGACAATTATACTGTAAATTCTTTCTTAATTTAAACTTATTCCCACTGCAAACACAGCTGGACAGTATAAACCATTTGTTGTGGCAACACAAGTATTTCTCTTCCTGGTGGAGAACTTTGCTTATCCACTGTATTCTAGTCAGTGTCACAAAATAAATAAATAAATTTAAAAAAAGCAACTGAGCACTGAACCAGTAACCTATACTGCACCTGGCTTAGTATTACATTTTTAACCTTACATGTATATCCTATATTTATCTACTGTCTTTGGAGTGGGGTTGGGGGAAATGACATTTTAAAACCAATGTTTCTTTTCTATTTACTGCTGGTCTGATTGCCAGGTATGCTGAGCTGGTGACAGTTTTCTGCAGGCAAAATGCTCTTTGCAGTTCAAGCATGTGGCCTGTATTTTTCACCAACACTTGCCTAGGCAAAGATTGTCCTGGTGTTCATTGTTTAAAGTTATGTCTACACCTGGAAATGCAGTTTGTTAAAAAAAAAAGTGGAATTTCCAGTTCATCACTCTTGCTTCAGTGTACTGCATGGTGAGCTCCTTCAAGGAGTACATTGAGAAGGTGCTTTCCCAAGGATCACTGATGTCATGGGGTGTGGGTTTAAATCTTTCTTGAGGGTACAGGGCAGAGGGGACTTAGCAAAGTCATTTGTAAGAATTTGTTGAATGGATGGAAAGCATGACACTTGTGGTGTTCAAAAGTTTGCCTAATGCTGTTTCATTATTGATGTGTCTGTGTCTTACTAATGAGGTAATCAGCACCTTGAAAACTCTGGTTCCATTGTGCTTTAGAATACCCTCAAGTACTGTAGTGCCATAGATGTAATTGTTTACCATTAAAATCTAATGTGTAAGTTTCAGTGAGGACTGGTGACTGTGCTAATCTCTGGTGTTGGAGCATTAATGGGGTGAATGAGTTGCAACTTAAAATCATAACATGTTTTGATGGCAAATGTGTCCTTTAAAGGTTCTTTCTGGAATGTGGAAAAATTTCCTCTCCTGCTGCAGGTTCTCAGGGTATTATAAATAGATGTGAGAGAAACTGTTTTTTAGAATCCTGTGCACAGGCTTGGGCAGAACAAAGGATTTAGAATGGAATCACAATATTAACTTCTGAAAAATAAATAACTGATCCCAAAAGCACTTTTTAAAAAGCCAAAACTGCTTTAAATGCTTCTGTTTGGCCTAAACCTCCCTCACTTGTGATCTCACAGCGCACTTAACTTCAACCACACATATACATTTAATACCACACATAATACCACACATAATACAGCATACAGTTCTGCATATTGTTGTCACAAGATTGAAAAGGCTTTATCCACAAGTGGTATTTGTTCACAAGTAAAAGCTTAGGATATCCTGCATTATTCATCAGAATCTTGGCAGCAGTTCTGATGCCCCATCACCCAAATCTACATGCACCTAACACACATCTCATGTTTAAGCATAATGCATTATTGGTGTTCTCAACCAGGGACAGGTGCAGCTGTGGGGGGTACATCAGCTCATCTAGATATTTGCCTAGTTTTAAAACAGGCTACATAAACACTAGTGAAGTCAGTACAAACTAAAACTGCTCTATATACTACTAAAATTAGAATATATATCTTGTACTTTTTTTTTACCATAATTCTAAAATAAGCTTTTTTTTAAATAATAGCATGCTGTGACACTTTAGTGTTGGGGGTACGCAAGACAAACCAAACTCCTGAAAGACAGTAGTCTGGAAAGGTTGAGAGCCAGGGCTTTCCACGTGATACCAAATAACATGATTTTCCAGTACTGGCACACTCCACCTTAACAGTAACGTTAAATAAGCAATAACGCAAGTATGCTAATCAATGAGTAATTGTGTTCCTCACTGATCGGGTTGCCATGTAAACTGTATTTAAGTTGACTACACCGTGCAGTAGTCTACTTACATTAGATGTGAGGGGAACTTAACAAAGGCTAAACTGCTATTTTATAGAAACATACAAAGTCAATGCAATTGAGACAAAGAATCTTTGCTTTAAAGTGATAAGAAAAACAAGGTTACTTACCAGTAACTCTTGTTCTTTGAGATTGTTGCTCATATCCATTCCCCTGTGCACGGTTCCTGGACTTTTTTCCCTTAGCAGACCCTGTCGGGCCCACTCCGGCACCCCCTGGAGTACTGCACTCATGCCACAGTACATAGAGCACCGCTGGCCCCACAGACCCTTCTTTCTGCCGACTCCCACAGCGGGGATGGACTGTGGGTGTGGAATGGATATGAGCAACACATCTCAAAGAACAGTTACTGATAAGTAACCCTCTTTTCTGTCTTCAAGTGATTGCTCATATCCATTCCCCTATAGGTGATTACAAAGCCATACCTGGGCAGGGGGTAGGAGTCATCGGTGAGCTGCCCTCAGCCTGGCCCTGCCGAAATGTGCATCCTCCCTCCTCTGCTGGACAATGGCGTAGTGTGATGCAAAGGTGTGCACTGATGATCAGGAAGGCCGCTGGTGAGGCCTGGGTCCTGGTTGAGTGCGCTGTCACAATCCCCGGGAGCTGGATGCCTGCCAACTTGTAGTGGTGCTTTATGCACACAGTGATCCCCTTGGAGATGCACGGGGTGGAGACTGGGGATCCCTTCATCCTGTCCACGACCACAACAAAGAGCTGCCTCATCCTCCGGACGGGCTTTGTGCTCTCAATGCAGAAGGCCAGGGCTCACCTTACAGCCAGGGAGTGCAATCTCCTCTCCTCTGATCCATGTGGTTTAGGAAAAAACATGGAGGAAGATGTCTTGATTATAATGAAATTGCAAGACCAGTGTGGGTAGGAAAGTTGGGTGGGGTCTCAGCTGCACCTTATCCTGTAAGAACATGGGATGGGATGGGATTGGGGGGGGGCGCTCCAAGTTCAATGCTCTTAACTCAGCCACCCTCCTAGCTGCTATGAAGGCTACCTTCTAGGACTTGAAGGGGGCCCTGTGAGTCTGGAGAGTACCAGGTTAACATCCCAGGGAGGCACCAGGTCACAGACCTGCAGCTAGAGCCTCTCAACTCCCTTGAGGAACCTCACTTCCATCAGGTGGGAAACAAGGACCGCCCCTCCAACAGCTGATGGAAAGCTGAAATGGCCACCGTGTGCACCTTAAGGGAGGCTAGCGCTAAACCCAGGAGCCTATGCTGTAACAGATACTCCAGGATAGCTTGTATAGGGGACAGAGCCAGGGGGATGCCCCCATGACTCCACCCAGCAGATAAACCTCCACTTGGCCCTATATACAACCTG
Source organism: Mesoclemmys tuberculata (assembly GCA_007922155.1). Classification (NCBI taxonomy): domain Eukaryota; kingdom Metazoa; phylum Chordata; order Testudines; family Chelidae; genus Mesoclemmys; species Mesoclemmys tuberculata. The sequence continues at coordinate 5,405,169 of ML675621.1, forward strand.
TGTGGAAGGTTTTCTGCTGCCCAGCAGAACGCGCTGGACCTACATTGAGCAGGAGCTCTCCTCCTCTGTCAACCAGAGAGTCTTCAAGCTGTCGGGGTGCAGTAGGCAACAGTGGTCCTGGGAGAGCAGGTCCGGACCCCTCAGGAGCTCGATCGGTTTGGCAATGGAGAGGGATGGGGAGAAACACATACCTGGGGGCCCCCCCCCCCCCCCCGGTCCATTTGGTGAGGAACATGTTGGAAATGGAGCCGAGCCCAGAGCAAGCAAAACCTCAGGCACTTCTTGTTCCAGGACAACACTAACAGGTCCAGTTGGGGGAACATCCCACTCGTGGAAAATTCTGGCCACCTCCTCTGGATGCAACAACCAGCTGAGGCAGTCCGCCTCATCATTCCTGACCCCTGGGAAGTGAGAGGTGGTTAAACAAAAGCCACACACCGCATAGTCCCAAAGTTGAACTGCTTCCCAGCAGAGGGCCATAGAGCATGCTGCCCCTTGTTTGTTGATGTAAAACATTGCTGCAGTATTGTGCATCAGCACCTGTACCATCTTGCCAAATAAAAACTTGAGGAACACGTTGCATGCCAACCTGAATGCCCTGAGTTCTTTCACATTGATGTGGAGGCCTTTCTCCTCCTGGGACCAGTGCCCCTGCGTGCTCAGGTTGCCACTGATGTGGCCCCCTCAACCCACGTCTGACACATCGGAAATCTGGGGGGGTCAAGTCCCTGAATGGAACCCCCTCCAACACTGTCCTGGGGTTCTTTCATCATTGCAGTGATACCAAAACCGGGTGGGGGGGAAGACTGTCACCACTCTGTCCAACTGGTGCCTGCTGGGCACATACACTTAGGCCAACCTCACCACATATGTTCACACCGCCATGTGTCCCAACAGCTGTAGGCACTGCCTGGCTGTCATCGTGGGGGACCGCTGCAGCTGCAAAATTATTGCTGTCATGGCATAGAACCTTGAGCGTGGGAAGGAGGCTCTGGCCCGCACAAAGTCCAGCACGGCCCCTATAAACTCTATGGACTGCACTGGGGGTCAACATCGACTTCTGCTCATTGACGAGCAGCCCCAGGCTGTTGGTAAGGGATACCGCTTCCTGCACCTGAGACCTGGACCTGCCCCTTATTACCAGTCGTCCAGGTAGGGGAAAATCTGCATCTGAGGTAGGCCACCACTACCACCATGCACTTCGTAAAGACTCTGGCAGAGGCGTGGGCAGGGCTAGCAAGGCTCAAGCCACTTGGAACGCCTCCGGTGTCGAAGGGTCCTGCAGAGGGGCTCCCCCACTCCCCGGAGTCGGGGGAGGTTCCCTCATGGCCGGTTCCAGTGCCGGAGGCTGCTCCCACAGTTCCAGCACTTCTGGGCTCGACCCCGGCTGCTCCAGTGGTGCGGGGGAGGGAGAGCGCTCCATGCGCTGATGCCATTTCTTCTTCAGCACCGGTGAAGCTCGGTGCCGGCGGGGCGCTCTGCACCACCGACACGCTCAGTGCTAAGGAGGCGCGCGGTGGCTCAGATACCAGACAGGGCGCTGCCTCCATCAGAATCGCCTTCAGCCGGATGTCCCTTTCCTTCTGGGTCCTCAGCTTGAAGGCTTTATAAATTCGGCACCTATCATTATAAAGCTGCTCCCCTAAACATTTAAGGCAGTGCTCGTGAGGATCACAGACTGGGAAAGCCTTCCCACAGCCAGTGCAGGGTTCAAACCCAGTCGAGCCTGGCATGGCCGGGTTGCTTTAAGCCCAAGGGCTCTCTAAATCCTACACTATACTATTCCTAACCTAACTTTATAACTAAGTTTAACGAAGAACTGCTACACTAACTATAAAGAAGGGAAAATACTTGTGGGAGCAAGCTGTTGTTCCAGACACCGTCACAGGCGGAAAGAAGGAACTGAGGGTCCACGGGGCTGGCGGCGCCCTACGTACCGCGACATGAGCGCAGTACTCTAGGGGGTGCCAGAGCTGGCCCTACAGGATCTGCTAAGGGAAAAAAGTCCGGGAACCGTGCACAGGGGCGCGCGCTCACCTATACGGGAATGGACATGAGCAATCACTCAAAGACAGAAAGGTAAGTTAAGCCCTGAGTAAGACTCTGAGAAGGAACATAGTTCAGCTGTGGGTTTTTTTTTTTAAATGAACTTTTCATGAATATTCAAGTTTGTCAAACTTCTAATTTTACCATTTCTCTTATGCAGTTCTCAAGTGCCTGTCTTGATTTTAGGCTAATGGTATATATGTCAATTGCAAAACAAAGTAGTTTTGGTGGTTTTACAATCACATCCTCTTATTTTAAAAAATGCCTCTTTTTAGTGGCTGTGGGCAGACCTCTTCCTCCATCCAACGGAGCAAATGGCTCTCTCAGTGAAACAGGCATTATACACAAAAGGGGTAAATAGAAATACTTCATCTATACAACATAAATTAACTGAATTATAATGTATACATGAGAAAAAGCCCACTGCCTGAGGCAAAATCACTGTGTAACACCTGGCCTATGCTAACAGTTAGCATGGTCATCCCCACCCACAGCACTTTAGGGGTATGAAAAAATCCACATACCTGCAGCATGATGATAGACCAATTTAAGACAGCTGTAGACAACACTAGGTCCAGGAAAAGGGGTGGATTACCGAAGCCTGCGAGAGAAGCCCTCCTGTCAGCCTGGGTAGTACCTACAGTGAAGTGCTACAGCTGCAGCAGTTCAAATATAGCCAAGTCCTAAGAACAGATGAATCACCAAAGCCTGAATGTTGAAAGATCCTGGTTCTTAGGACAGGGATGCAGTTTCAAGATGGTGCTGACGTGGGCGAGGAAGAAGGTGTTAAATCCCTCAGTCTGGTAAACTACGCCCACGTCAGCGTATCACTTGATTTCTGGGATTTGAAGCTTGGTACAAACAACAAACATTTGTGTTGGTTGCATAGAGTGGGCTAACAGGCACTATTTAGGCTTTTTTATGGGAGTACTGGATGAGATTACTACAAGTAATTTACAACAGCTTGATGTTCAGCTAGCTATGCAAAATTGCCATCTTTATTTTCAAATGCTACACTGTAGTCACTGTACACGTAATCCTTTTCTATTGCCCTTCCCTTGCTTGAAGTGTATAAGACTTCGCGCCACAGAAAACAGCCTTAACCATTCGCTGTTTCTCAAATGTCACTTCAGTTGCTTTCACTCTTTTGTGAGCGCTGCAATGCTTATGTTTTGGACAATTCAGGAAGACACTTGCAAGTGTTAGTGAAAGCACTTTGGGCCCCTTGTAGAGACCAATCTAACAAAGCTTTGCTGGGAAAATACTGTAAATAGGGTCTACTGGGCTTCCCATTTACTGATTTGTCATGGTGTCTCTCTCTGTTGAGCAGCCTCTTCCCCTTTCCTTTCCTGCAATTCTGTCTCTCAAGCCAGCATGGCCTTGGAGCTGGTTCAACACTATTAGCAATGGTATGCTAATGAGTTAGACCATTTTTTGCTTCTCCTTCCCCCTTGTGATAGCCCACTCCAGTGGCAAAGATGGTAAGACCCAAGCCCGTTCAGACAGGAGGGCTCTTATTTTCTACTCTGCCCAAAAACTCTTATGGGGGATAATGCATGAATAATCCTACCGCATTTGGACCTTTTCTCCCTAGGTTCAGTAGCTGGATGTTCACTTAGCCCTGAGAGCTTTTGGACCAAAAGGGCTTGATAACTGATATAATGCCGTTCATGTATTTATGAGCAAACTCCATGGAGGCAAAAAAACTAATTGGTATATGTAAGGCAAGGAAATTTTTGATGAACAACAGGAAAACCTTTCCATGAACAAAAGTAGGTTGCATAAAGTCTCCTAAATGAAGTGGGAAGATGTTCCAGTGCTGGATATCTTTAAAAGCAAATAGCCCCATGTATTTTACTTAACGAACAAGCCTGCATTCAACAGGCCAGGATAGTCTCATGGGATTTTTTTCATCTAAGAGCTACACGTGTGTAATCGCCCTGATTTTCCCCTCCTTGCACCCTCCGTTTTTTGTGCTATACAGCCATCATGTTTACACTCTATTGAAATAAAGGGTCAGACCTTTGTCCAAGGTGATATTGCTGCCTAGTACCAACTGCCAACCCAAAATTTTTGTCAGATGAGTTATGACCTAACAGGTGCTTTATATTTTTATAGTGCATCTTTCTAGTGGAAAGGGCGGGGGGGGTTAAAGTACAAATTCAACCAGTCTACCCATTCACTATGCCTAGATCAAGGGCTCTAGCAAGAGCTTAATCCAATGTTTAGCAACACTACTAAACTGCTTAAGACAGACTGAGCAATTTATCCCATTGCCTCACCCAGGCACATTAATATTCGTCTGTTAATTACCCCCTACAAAACAAAGACCAAAAAATAGCAAGATGGTATTATTCCATTAATGAGATGGAAACCACTCAAGACACTAGAATAATTAAGTCAAACAAAAATTACTACAGTATCTTTGGAAAGGATTCAGTAAATTTGCTTTCTGTCATGGCTACATCGAAGTTAAGCCCTATTATTAATTTAATAGAGAGGTCTTCAGAACAATTTACTATGTAACAGCTACATCACAAATTCTGTATCTTAAAATGAAATGCCTCAGCAGGAAAGTGGCTAACTCACCGTGAGAACAGCCAGTAAGACAAGCCTCTGAGAGAGACCTGCAGGCAGGGACAGTCGTTTTCTACTGTTCTCTTCAAAGTAAATTTAAGGTGATTTTTCTGAATTCATGAATACATCCCATGCAGGATACTTCAGACTGCCTCTACCATCCCCACTTTTGAGAACTGCTGTTCTGACCTTGCTGTGATGGGAGATAGCAAATTCCATTGTGTGCTGTAATCATGATTAAAGGGGCAGCAAACAGGGAATTACACTGGTGCTCAATTCATACAAATGGAAACCTTAAAACCTTTTGATGTATTTACAACTATCAATGTACCTGTTTGAAGCTGTAAATCAGACTAAATACATGTTTCCTGTCATTTAAGACTATGCTTTTTTCAGAGACTTAGTCACATGTGTTTTACTATATGCTGATTGGACAACACATCTGTCTCCATGTATTTTTAAAGTCTATCATCAGTAAGACTAGAGACTTGGCCTGTCAGGGTGTAAGCAAGACCCCTAACAGTGTCACTATTTTCTAGCCAGGCTAAAACAGCAGAGTGGAGAATGCTGACGTTTTCACTGAAAGCAGAGGTCTGCACAGCTTTCTGTTGGCAGCTGTGGCTACTAGGAGTTCATCTAAACTGGCTCAACCCTTTTCCTACACAGCAGGACTGACTAAAAGGAAAATAATCCCTTTTAAGGGAACATTTAACTCAACTGCTTCTTTTCTGCTTGGCCCTTCCATCCCCTGGACAAGAAATGGAGAGAAAGCCTGGTGCACGTGGGACTCTGATCCTCTTCCTTTTTTTAAACTCCTGCACCAGTTGTCGGCCAAAAATAAACACCATTCCACAACCATATATGTCCAACAGCCCCGTGGTGATTCTGAGGCCAATCAGGCCCCTACAGTCTTGCTGTGAGTCCACTCCGGCAGAATATACTGTCCTTATTCCTACAAGCACGGCTCTGCAAGGGCTATGCATATAACCCAGCTTAACCACGAGTGCCTTTTGCATCTATTTTCTTTCCTGGACAAAAACAGTAGAAAGAGTTTAGCCCAGACATGTCACAAATTGCTAGAAGTGTTTCATGATCCTTTACTATGGCCTTTGCTGAATTTTCATTCTCCTGTGGAGCTAAAGAAGAATAATTTTCTCCTGGGACCAGCTTTAAGGTACCTGTCCATCTGCTGGCATTCAAGCAGAGTCAAGGTGTGTAACATTGAAGACTGGATGAAAAATACATTCCAGAAGGGAATCTGTCAGAAGCATGAAAATGCTGTCAATGATTTTTTAGTACAAGTTTGCAACAGGTATGTTCTTGGGGTGTGAAATTTTGTATTTAATGTAAAGCTTGAGCTCATTAAATTGAAAGCATTTAACTGTTTACACATCCCTTCTGGGACAGAACACTAAATACCTGAACATGCTTGCTATGGAGAATGATTATTTAGATTTAGCGCAGCATAAGAATTTGGTGTTAGTGAAAATGCAGTGCATCTTTCTGTTGGATTTTACTGGGCTTCCCTCAGCCTCAGCCCTTGCTTGACAAATGCATGTGATATTCCCAAGGTATTAATGGCATTCATGCTAAAAAAAATGTGGCTACGTAACTATTTAATAGCACCATTCCGTGCAGGACAAAACTATCCCCAGAAATGGAGCCAGAAAGAGTTTTATGAATAAAACTGGCAACTGCCAAACATATTGGTAAATTCAAATTCCACTTTTCCTCACAACTGACAGACACACATGAAGGTACAATGGGTCTAAGGCTTACCCCACTTTATTCTGCATTATAACAGCCTAACTATTTTCTGTAAATTATTAATGCTCATGTTATGTATACTGAGGTTCAGTGATTATAAATATTATAGTCCTGAGCTTTATGTAAGCTACTTTGGGGTCATACAGAGGAGAAGGTAATCACTGAGGAAAAGCAGATCTCTGTGCAAACCAGCTCCAGTAATTACAAAGAGAAAACACTAACACAAATCAGAAGTTGCAAGCAAAGTGGAGTCACAGCCGTTTCGGGTACAATTTAGCAATAACAGGAAATTGCTGCTGGTGATAGATTAGATCTGGAATTAAAAACCAAGATTTCCATCACCTGCACCCTGAACTTTCATAGTCCATGCTGCAGTTCTAGATGTCTGATGGGACAAGGAAGACAATGTGAGAGCCAGAAATACTTGAATATTTGCAGCATTTTAGCTTGCGCTGGCTCTGAATTTGTATGATACGTCAACACATGTAGGCCAGGGCCTAGGTGCAAGACATGGGAATCTCAGAATCAAATGGAGGAAGGTACAGATTCAGATTTGATTTTATTTTTTTTGGCTGCGGCAGGCAGTATTGGAAACTGGCTCTCTTCATGCCATTTGCATCTAAGACTGCACCAGTATCACAAAAGTAACTGTGCTAGAACCAGTTTTAAAGAAAAGTTCCCAGTTAATGTGGTTTTAATTAGCAAAAGGTTGTTGAAAACTTATTGAGAATGGGAGGGGGAAATGGTGTAGATGTGTATTCTTCAATTCTAAAGATTCCAGCAGCATGAACCCTGGCTGCACAATTGTGTGCCACATTCTAAGCTTTCATTTTTTATATATAAAATGTTTCTAGCCAATGCCATGTTATCACTAAAGCCACTAGATTCATCTCTCTGACTTAATGCTGAAACCTAACAATGACAGCTAGTGCCAACATTAACTATTTCAATCCTGATCATTTTAGCCTCCCCAGCTGCCAAAACGACCAACTTGTTCCCCCTTATAGCTCCCCCTAACTTCTACAATGCAGTTATGTCAATACAAAAATCTCAGGCACAATGAAGATGGAAAATGGGGACAGCATAAAATACACCGAATTGAGTAGTTCAGTTTTAACTATGCATTTCCTGGGTTTCAGGTATTTTAGGTCCAGTGGTAAGTACCCTGCACTCAAACCAATGAGGTGCCTGCATCCTTGACTTCCTCTGAAGTTTTCTGGGAAGGAACTGAACTGCATGCAGCATGCTGTGAGGCTTTCCTCCAGAGCATCTGTCCTGCTTTATTCTCATGGGCAGACAGTGAAGCAAAGGAACCTTCTCTCTAACATGATCATCACACTTCACTGCCTCGCAACAATGGAGCAGAGAGGCATGGTGGGAGATACATGGCATTAGCAAACGTACTTGAGATTAAACTCACAAAAAGCTCCATCATAGTCTGAAGGCATGAAGCTTTGTTTGGAAAGGCCAACTGAGCCGAGCATAGGCAACCTATTCCTGCACTGGCAGAGCTCTGGAGGGCAAACTCCTGAATAAAGGTCACATAAGCCACTGCAGAACAAAGCAGCCGTTAGCATTTCTCTAGTCAGATTCCATGCCAACAACCCTGCTGGAGCTCTATTTCAACGCCGATTTAATTGAAGGGATTAGATAGTAAAACCAGGTCTTTAAAACTGCTTCTCCAAGAAAGATAGCATCACTTTGGCTGGAAGGGTTGTATGGCTGCAAAGAGGCCAGCTCGCCCATCAACCTGTGACCCTGCAGCAGCCAGCCCTGCTAGTGTTTGCATACATTTAGCACAAGTCACTCTCGAGATGGTAGAAGGGAAACAAAAAATGACACTGATCCTTTTGGTTTGCATTTGGCACATTTCTCTCACATTTCTCCACAGTTCCCTCTGGGCAAGGCTTAAATGAAGCTTATTAGAGGATTCCACACACCTATTTATTAGACTTTGATGTTTATCTGTTATGCACTGGCTTAAAAGCAAAACTATTCTGTGCTCCTTTCCTCCCCCTGTGGTGAGGGATGTTAATATTTGCAGGGGTTCAATATTGTGCTACTGGGGGGGGGAGAACTGATGTGTACATATTAAATAAAACTAAGCAGTTTTGATCAAATCCAATACTCAAGTCAAGCTGGCCCCTATTTAATGTCAATCCATTTTATTTACATCTATGGGCATCCCTGCTCCTTAATTCTGAGGGACCACCATTTCTCTCGCTGAGCTGCACTCATAATGCTTATCCTCCAGCATGGAGAATGGGCCATGCAGGCACCTTCACTCTCACAATACCAGCCAACAAAGGTCATTTCAGAGCAGATAGCCATCAAAATCTCTGCCCAGGACCTGAGTGCTGGAATTCCCTGATGTGCCATGGCACAAGGTGCAGGATTCAGAGGTAGCTGTTTACCTAAATAGATGGGCTGAGGCAGAGAGTAGTCAAGTGGCTTCCATAAGGTTGCACAGCAAGTCACTGGCAGATTCAGGATTTATAACCCAAGTGCCTTGACTCTCAGACCATTGCTGGAAAAGCTTGCATTGCTTTTCAGAACTTGATTTTGGGAATCTCTAAGTGCTAATTGCTTTGGCAGATTCTACACTTTACTCTTCCTGTCTCACATACAATGACTATGTTTTCAGGTGCCCAAACTTGCTGTCCCTAACCCTTTCTGGATGTGGCCATGTTACAGATGATTACCTGATGTTGCTTCTCAAGAGCTGCCCAAACCTTAAGACGCTCAAACTAGAAAACTGTGTGCAGATCACTAACCGGACTCTGGAAGCTGTCACACTCTATGGGGACGCTTTACAAACCCTCCATGTGGATTTCTGCCGGAACATAACTCAGGCTGGTCTGGAGAAAGTCCAGGAAAAACGTCCTTCAGTAATGCTGAAAGCGGAGAGGAGTGCAGACATGATTCCGGATAACATACCAGGGGAAAAATTGATGCTTGAAAGAGCAGTGAGAAAACTGGTACCATACTAAGAGCGGCCAATTGCAGAAATTCAACATATGTGAATGGAGACTGACCTTTCCAGTCAGCAATTAAGTCTATCTATATTGGCTTTGTTTATAAAATATTATTTTATATATTTCACAAATACTCCCAAGTTCACCCAAGCAAGTAGTTTACCTTGAAGGTGATGGTTTGGCACCATTAGTCCTTTGGACTGGAAAATTCCATGTGCTGGCACAAAGGAGATGGTAAATCCTGACTAGCTGATAATACTCACGCTGATGGTCTTCCTCATTAGGGGAAAGTCTGTTGTATATTTTGCTTGGCTAACATATGATGATAATGTATCCAAATCTCAGGGCCCAAGTGGATGGATGACAAATTTTTTATTCCCAAGGAAATATCATGCATGTGATTCTTCTGTCACAGAAGAATAATGAACTCCAAGTAGGTAACCCCTCTGCTACTATATGCTATCAAATGTCAACTTAATACACTTTACACCTGATCTATTACTGTAATTTATTTAAACTTTCAGTGCTAGGAAAATGTGTGCAAACCAAGTTTCTAACACTATTAAGAAAATATATGCTGACAATTTAAGCATCAGTTTACATGTTAAGGTAAATAATAATGTAAGCTAACACAAGCTTGTTTACACAATTGTCTAAGCTAAGAAGCCACTGATTGACCATAAACAAATTACAACATGTCCTTAAATTCTCTTTTGGAAAACCTTCTACAGCAATGAGATGTGTGTGGAAATCAGAGGAAAAATTTACACACCCAAACCCGTCCCTATGCAGTGATAAAACACGTGGATGGCAGTGTGCAATCACCCAAAAGACTGTAACTATAAAATACATGTAGAACACAGTACGATGTGGTTTTGCTACCACATCCTGTATTATACTAAAAGATTACACTGAAATGACCAGTAGTATCTATCACTTGTCTAAAATTAGCCTTAGACAAAATACATTGTAATCTAGGTCAGATTCTTGAACAACTGGGGCTTGTATCTTGCAAGGTTTCAAGACTTATGTCCACCTCTCTGTACATTTTAACTTAATCTTCCTGATGCTCAGTTTATTGCACAAGACCAATGTACAGTGAGTGGCAGCTGCTCTTAAAAGCCTTCAAGTTTTGCTTTGAATAACATTACTTCAGAACTTGTAATTATCCCTATACTTCATACTAAGCATGTCCAGGAACATGGCAAGACTGGAGGTAAATGATCTAAGGTAACTGAAACTTCAAATATGTCAAGAAGTGTCCTATTCCAAAATAATTAAATCAATAAAATAGACCACTTGCCACTAATCCTGCATCTGTACCTGTTTGCCTTATATCTTTTCTCCCCACCCAGCAAAAGCCACTTAAGAACTTTATGCTTATGATAATGATGGATGGATAAATGTAGTACCTCATCATTTATCTTCTCCTACAGGACCAGACTTCTCAATCACAAGGTGGAGGGCTGTATCATGCACTTGGAAATGTAACCCAGTCGGCATGCTTTTTAGGCTGGGAAAAAAATAGCTTTACTTTATCAGATAACTATTCAATTGTTAGCTTCCCCTGATTAAAGCCATGTACTGAGCATAGTAAGATTTTAATTTCACTGAACTTTGCCCTTTTAAGTGTAGGGTGGGTTAGAATGAAGAGCATTGGGTAGCCAGAGAAAAAGAGAAATCCCTAGATAGCCAAGTGATCTCTTCCTCCTCTCTTTCCTGGTCCCCCCAAATCCAGCCCTGCTGCTCTCCTGCTGCGATATCTTTCAAAGGCTCACTGTGCTACCACAGTATCCAATACCCTCCTACCAAAGGCAGCATCTGTACACCTCACCTAGCATCTAGCAAATGAGCAACAAGATGAGCAAGCTGCTGCCTTGCAGATTTTTTTTTGCAGGATACAAACGGCTTTTCTGCCCAGCAGGTAGAACACGGTCTTACTTGATCTCCCCTGTAAGATTTTTCTCTGTTACTTCATTACTTACATTTATACTGCAGTAGTGCCTGGAGGTTGGGCCTCATTGTTCTAGGTGCTGATGTAACATAGCAAATCACATTACTTACAAACAGCTTTATGCATAGGTGCTGGAAGTAGGGGTGCTACCACATCTCCTGGATTGAAGTGGTTTCTGTTATATACATGGTTCACAGTTTGGTTCAGTGGCTCTCAGTACCTCCACCATAAAAATTGTTCCTGAGCCCAAGGCTTTATTCTCCTATTTAATGCTATACTTTAGCCACTCTCTTGCTGTTGGGAGGGTCAGAACAAACAAAGCCCTAGATGCCAGAGTTCTTGCCAGGTAGATCTTAACAGCTATGGCAGATTCTAAGGTGTACCAGGATATTTCCTTGGCATATTGGGTTTGCTGAAGAATGATGGCAGAACTCTCTCCCAAGATCTGTAAAAGCTGGGCCAAGGTGCTAGGCTTGAATTCCTGAAGGGGGAGTCAAACGTCTTCCTTGGCAATTGACAAGTCTGGTCTCATCTACTCAACTGTAACACTGCAGATCTGCCCAAGCTTCCCTGCCACAGCTCTGCCAATGAATCTCAGGTCTCCTTTCAATATCCTGATTATCTCAAGACTGTGCAAAGATTAGTCCAGTAAACTGTATGAAGACTGTGATTTGTACGAATCAAAACCAGGACGCCACCACAAACTAATTCAAAATTCACACTCTTATTCAAAGATGAGAAGCTAGCACCCTATGTTATATTACGTATACACGTATGTGTGTATGATAACATGCTTGCCTGTTATCTCCATTTAATACAAAATGCATTTCAAAACTCTGACTTAAACACCACAACTGATGCATGAGTACACCAAAAAAGTAAACTGGACCACCACCTAATGTATTATGAAATATATCTATGTAAAGACTTTCCTTTGAAAGCTTATGTCAATTAGGAATGCCTGAGCTTTCTTCAAAGGTAATGTAGATGGTAGTAAACCCCTTAGAAATACTGCTCCATTGCAAAACAAGAATGAATCCAAAATGCTTGCAATTTCCTACAGTATGCGCATAATGGAATTGATTTTCACTTATGTACAACAGTTTGGTCTCCTTTTAGTCAATTAGTCTAACTTTATTACTGACAATCAGAACACTGATGGTGTTTACTAGTTCATGTCCCCACTTCTCAATTACCTGTGCTGGCACTTTGCCTACAATCTAGTGCAATATAAGTAAACATTGCTACAATATTCAAAAGCAATGTATTTAAAAAAGGAGGACAAGCTGGTGTGCAGAACAACAGAGCATCCTCTTAAAATAGCTCATAGCTTTTTTGTATTTATATAATGTTTTATGATACGAAGTGTGCATGTGCGAGTATCTTTGTATATTTAATTGGGACAATTACTCCATTGCCTGTTCCTCATTCTCCACTGCATAACTGTCAAATGATCAGTCACAGAGGCTAGCATTTCTTATAAGGAATCAAGATGGAGATAGAAATGCAAACCAAATACAGTGATTGCCATTTTAAAAAATGAACATACCACAGCCTCTCCCTAAATTCAGAACAGGCTATTACTGTGGTACCTCAAATACCACAATGTGTTAGCCATGGAAAAAAATGGTATTTCAATAGCAAAGCTACTGACTGACATCTTTTCTTCATCAACATCTAGGAGGCAGGCTCAGCTCAGAATTTTGTCACCAAGAAAAAATGGTTTATTTATGGTAGAGTTACTGAGATTCTTTGTCCCCATGGATCCCAATCCTGAGGTGTGCACACAAGAAGTAGGATCAACATGGACAAATCCTCAAAGATTTTATTTTTTTGTGTTATTATTGCTCCTTGTTTTTATAGCTACACAGAGAGAACTCCTGTTATTGCTCCACGCATGGAACAGCAGAACACACACATTACTTTATCCCAGTTGCCCCATACAGTCTTGAAATCAAGGTTTATTTCAATTAGTGTTTTCTTCTTTGCTTAGTGTTTGAATAGAATGAACCACAACATGCAGGGGACTGGACTAGAAGACCTCTCGAGGTCCCTTCCAGTGCTACGATGCTATGATTCTATATTATCTGAGTTCTCTTTGAAGCGGATTCTTTTTGCAAAGAGGTTGCAGGTTTTCTAAATATATTTTCTGATGTAAGGTAGGTTTAAAATAAAACCAGTAAAACCAAATTTTGCATATTTTAGCAACAGCCTCTTTTCCACTGCAATAAATGTGCAACCAGTTGTGGAGTCACTGAAATGGTTCTTATTTGGTACTGCAAAAAATGGAATGGGGATTTCTACAGCTTTGAATATTAACTTACTACATTTCTTTGTAGTTTTCCTTTAACTTAATTACATTTGATCAACAAAATGGGATAAATGCAAGTTGAGGGAGGGCCAACAAAAAAGCGACACAGTCTTAGAGAACCCTAGTAGCACTGAGTTATAATTCAGAAGGAATATACCATCACCGTTAATGGCCATCAAGAGGACTTGCCCAGTAAGAGACTCTCACAACAGACAACAGATTAAGAAAAGAATGTAAAGTATGATTGCACACTGAAAACAGTGCAACAGAGTGACTCCATAATGTTCTCCGATTGCCATGGCCTCAAAGATTCTAAGAGGACCCTTCAATGGTCCTGCAAGCTAAGCAACAAAACTGGGTTGATCCCAGATAAAAAAGGGCAGGCAGTAACCCTAAATGGACACTTACACAAAGCATTTTCTGGGATGTACGAAATGGCTGCAATGTGAAAGTCGGAAAGGCAAGACAATTCTCACCTTGAGCAAGCCATAACATGTCTATACAAAAAAAGCTTTAATTACACAGTAAAACCTCAGAGTTACAAATGCCTCGGGAATTGAAGTTGTTCATAACTCTGAAATATTTGTAACTCTGAACAAAATGTTATGGGTGTTCTTTCAAAAGTTTAAAACTGAGCACTGACTTAATACAGCTTTGAAACTACTATGCAGAAGAAAAATGTTGCTTTTAACCATCTTATTTTAAATGAAACAAGCAAAAAAAGTTTCCTTACCTTGTCAAATCTTTTTTTAAACTTTCCCTGCTTTTTTAGTAGTTTATGTTTAATGCAGTACTGTGCTGTACTTGGTTGTTTTGTTTTTTTTGGGGGTGTCTCTGCTGCTGCCTGACTGCATACTTGTGGTTCCAAACAAGGTGTGTGATTGACTGGTCAGTCTGTAACTCTGAGGTTCTACTGTAGCTAAAAACCAAAACAAGATGTGAATTTGATGGTGTCAGACTTTTAGTTAATGAAGACCTTACGTATCATATTGGCTCTCCAGGGACTCTACATGAGGATCCATAGACACACACTAGAAATCTTCTTTACCCCAAATTTAACAATGAACAAAAACAGCTTCAAGAACACATCTGCACATGTGCTAGTTATGCCAGTGTTAACCATTTACTTTTGCTCTTCCCCTTTGCTTGTAGCCCAAACAATTGGGGGGGGGGAAGAGGGGAGGAAAGGGGCGGGGAAGTGGGGTGTTTCTGAACAAAAGCCTTCTTGACTTAGCTGTACTAAAAGTCTCAGAAGATTATCTTGTTTATTCTGGTTGCCTATTTCTCTAAGTAGAAGGAGACTACTTACTGTAATTGATAGCTCTTCAAGATGTGTGGTCCCTATCTGGATTTCAGATGTGGGTGTGGATGTGGCACGTTTGCCAGGACGTTGACCGTACCAGCTAAGTGGGTTGCTTGCAGAGTGATATTGTGTTGAAGGTACCAATTCTATAGTCATATTGCTTCCTAGCAAAGGGAGAGAGAGAGATCTGGCTCTGCTTTGCTTGTTTATATAAATTACCACTGTCATGTTGTCTGTGAGTTGTACATGTTTGCCCTGAAAGAGTGGAAGAAGCGTGTGACAAGCGTATTGGACGGCTCTCATCTATAGGATGCTGAAATACATTCTTGCCTCTCGGAGGGTCCACAGCCCATGCGCCATGTGGTCCTGTACGTGGGCACTTCAGCCTGCAAGCGAGGCGTCCGTTGTAAGGGTGGTGACTGGGATGGGGTGGTGGAAAGCAATGCCTGTCAGAACCTTGGATGGGTCACGCTACCATGACAGGGAAGTCATCCCCAGCAGCGAGACCCGTTTGTTCAGGTGCTCCCTCTGTGGGTCATACGCTGTTCTCAGCCGGTGTTGACGGCATCTCATATGGAGTCAGGCATGCAGAGTAACTGATGTGGACGCTGCCATGTGTCCCAGGAGTGAAGGCAGTGGCGGACACGCATGTATGAGGAGTATTATAGCTGTGTAACAATGGTTATGAGAGCGGCAAACCAGTCCTTCGGGAGAAAAGCTTCTGCCCTTTGAGTCTCCAATCTGGCTCCAATGAATGTGAGTTCTCCGATAGGTATGAGGTAGACTTGTCCTCATTGATGCATATACCGAGGTTGGCAAGGAGATCCCACAAGGCCTGAATGGTAATGAACAAACACTTGTGGGATGATGCTACTAAGAGCCAGCCGTCCAGATATGGAAATAGGAAGTGGCCCCGGCGGCGCATGTATACCGCAACAACTGCGAAGATCTTCATGAACACACAAGGCATGGTAGCTATCCTGAAGGGTAGGAAGCGAAATTGGTAATGGGAGTGTCCCACCTTGAAACGAAGGGATTTGTGGTGAGTGGGGTTGATATCCACGTGAAAGTATGCATCCTTCATACTGAGAGCTGCAAACCAGGCCCCAGGTTGGAGGGAAGGGACAATTTGAGGCAATGTGACCATGCAGAAATGGAATTTATGAATTTGTTCAAGGCCTAAGGTCCAGCATGAGGCAAAGATCACCCCCACACTTTTTTTTGGTATACGGAAGTAGGGGGAGTAGAAGCCATGGTCCCGATATTGATAGGGAACTCACTATGGCTATTTTTTAGAAGAGTGTGTATGCTTCTTTAAGCAGGGACTGCATTTGGGTTGGGTCCACAAGGTTGTGCTGAGATGGATGATGGGGCAGGAAGGTGTGGAATTCTATCAGGTAACCTCAGCGTATGATGTCCAGTACCCATCAGTCAGTGATAATCTTGCTTCAGTTGTTGAAGAAGGGAGCAAGACAGCCCCCGAACCTGATGGGGGGAGGGGGAGGGAGTTGTGGACAGGGTGTGGAGGGGTTCATAGTTCTCTGACGAGGAGTCAAAAGGGTTGTCGCAGGTGTTGCTGGAAGATAGAGGTAGCAGAGGTGGAGGTAGTGGAATTTTGAGGGCGTTGGGAGTATTGGCGGTAGCGGGTCTGTTCCTGCTGGCATAGAGGGTAATATTTGTAGGGTTGGTAGGTGTATCGATGTTGGTATTGGGGTATATATGGCTGGCAGTGCTGGAATCGTGTGGTGGCCAGAGTGCACTAGCCTAGGGATCAAAGTGCAGCTCTGGAATTTTTCCATGAATGAAGGCTCTTGTCCATGCTATCACCGAATAGCTTCTCGTCGAACAGGAGGTCTTGCAGAGTAGCTTGTACCTCCTCCAGAAAACCAGAAGTTTGAAACCATGAGTCACGTGTGGGCATCACCCCACATGCCAGGGAACGAGCTGCCATGTCTGCCACATCGCCTGCTGCTTGGAGGGAGACTTTGGAACTAGACTTCTTCAATGAGAGTGTGAAACTCTGCCTGTTTGTTCTCTGGGAGTGAAGCTTGAAATTCCATTAGTTCTGAGTATGACTTAAAACCATAATTTGCCAATATGGCCTTGTAGCTGGCTATAAGGAATTGAAGGCCAGACGACCAATATACCTTGTGGCCAATGGTGTCCAGTTTCTTTACAGCTTGATTGGGGAGTGGTGCTAAGGTGCTGTTGTCTGGCCCATTGAATAGTTGCTTGTACCACCAGTGAGTTTGGTAGTGGATGCATAAAAAGGAAGTCTGTATTTTTGGTTTGAACAAAATAACATCTCTCTGCCCATTTAGGCATCGGAGTGCAGGAAACTGGAGCTTGCCAGATTGCCTGGGCCAGCTATAGAATGGCCTTACATATCGGCAGTGTGACCTGAGATAGATCTGATGGTTGTAGAATGTCAAGGAACTATTTCCCGTGAGTCCTTGACATCTTCTGCTGATAAATTTAGTGTTGCTACCATACACCTCGAGAGTTCTTGATATTGGCCATGGTCATGGGGCAGTAATAGCAACAATGGAATGATTGTCTCCATGGTGATGATGATGCAGCAGTCGGGAGCGGTGGATTCACAGGTCTCGGCAGTCCCATTGGTACAGGCAGTCTCATAGTGCTTTGTGGTTCTTTGTAAACCAATGATGGTGTGGTGTACTCCAAAGGAGGATGAGATGGGGCTCCCCGCTCATAAGATGGGTCCGTCCTGTGCCAGTAGAACCTCTGGTCCGTTCTTGCTGGTGAGCCTGATAGATGCTTGAACCATTGTTGTTGGAACAGTACTTGCATCTGTGCATATTGGTGCAGGCATGGGCTATGCCGTCACTTCAGAGAGAAATGTGGCTCCAGCTCTGAGGACCAGTCACACTCTGATTGGTCCAGTAAGGATGGTGTTGTTGGAGTGGGTTGAGCAGCTGGTGCAAGTGGAGCATGGAGGTGCTGTGCCAGTTCAAGTGGTCGTACCTGTTGGAGGCCCAGTACAATTTGAGTTGCTTGACCACTGTCCTACAGGCCTAGCATAGCTTCAGTTGCTTGCTTGGCTATTCTGACCCCTATAGCATGACATCTTCCAGTTGGCACAGACTGAATAACCTTACAGATGTCTCAGTTTCTGCATAGCACGGCACATTATAAGACAAAATACAGATACTGCATTGCTTGCAGTTGCACATAGATAACGGTGATGGGAACAAGAAGTTATCCTTGAACGTCTGGGGGTACACTGTTTTCTTGCCAAAGGGCATATTTTTACTCCACCCCTCCTATCACCAGATGTTGTTTTGACAACCCCAATTATTACGGTGAGAATGGAATGTAGTTAAGGGCGAAATGTAATGTAAGTCATTAGCATATATTATAATAGGAGAGATAATTAGGTGAAGGGTGTTTATGGAAGGATATAAGCAGTCATCACTTAGACAAAGGGGGGTGCTCCATCAACACCTAACTTGGCAGGGGGTGCTGCCAGTTGGATCAGAGGATCCACTGACTCCCTGGCGGGGCCCCTGAAGAAAGCCATTCCTGTATACAGCCTTCTGAGTAACTGCTTAGCTCTCCAGGCTTAGTGAGTATGATATATTGTAGTTAATTTTAGGCTTTGTATTTAACTAGTATATTTATAGAAAGCATTGCACATTAAACCTTATTGAACTGCAAATCAGGCGTACCGTGTCTCATCGGTATTCACACTGATCACAAAGTATCCAGAATCAACAATACCATGGACAGATAACAGATATAACAGTAACAGCTCACTGGCTGGAGACAGGGGTGCAAGGTGCCTCCTAATGGTGTAAGGTACAATTCAATGTAGTAGGAGTTTGCTGAGAGAGTTAAGGGCAAGAGACAGCCTAGTGTGTACAGCACCGGGAGTTGATACTGTGGCAGTTGTCAGGAGTCCGGAGGAGCTCCAGTAGCAGTTGGGGTCATGGGCTTGTCCAGGTGTTTAGACTTTTTGTCTGCCTTAGCCCATTTGGGAGCAGGAGCCACTGTATCTGCACGCGACTTCTCACTTGGTTGGTCTTGGCTTAGGGAGGGAAGGCAGCGCTTGGAGGTAACCCGCCTTGGGGATCTACCTTTGTGCTCATGACCATGCTTCTTGTGAGCACAATATGGTTTGGTTGGCACCACTGGTACCGCGACTGGGGACACAGTCACCACCGCTGCGGCTGGGCATTCCGTCAGATCTGTTGGCACCACCTCAGGTTGCACAATGGATTCATTGGTTCCTTCATCAGATGTTACTTGAGCCAGGATTCTCTTGCCTCACGTGTTCTTGAAGGAAATGAACAACAGATAAGAGCATTGTGCAACAATATGGATTTCACCAAGGCAGTAAAGTTGGTGAGCCATGCAGCAGTAAGAGGAAACAGAAGAGGCCGGAGGAGACCTTGGACGTACCACATGGACAACATGAGGCATGCATGTAGGTCGACAAACACTGCTTTGAACAGTTCTGGCTCTGGCACATGGCATGCATGCACATCCACATCTGGAATCCACATAGGGCCAGTACTCGAAGAAGAGGTGCTATTACGTTTTTTTCCCCTTATATATACACAAGCTTCTCTATGTCAAAATAAATTTGGCCACAAAATGGACACAGAAAACGCTTTAATAGTCACAGCCCCATTACCAATAACTTTACTTAGGAATCACCTATGCATGTTACATTTTACATGAACTATTCTGTAGGGATGGGAAGAGCATGCAAGGTTTGGGCAGGTGCAGAACCTTTGGAGTTATTTCAAAATGTTCTTGATAGTAAGCAAAACATATATCTTTGGTTTAGTATTTTAGTGCTAACTAACTTACCAGATACGTATGGTGAGGGACATCGTCTGTGCTATTTCACATGCCACATATGTTCTCAGTGAAGTGCAAATGGAAACGGCAGGACAAACTAACACTGCTGCTCAGAAACTGATTCAAATGTCAGCAGTGAGAAGGTCAATTCATTTCCAAAACTCACAGTTCTATTATGTAAAAGGGGTAAAGCACTGTCCAGTGAATACTTCAGATATTCACTGTGATAATACAGTTTATCCAGAATTTGAACATGTGGCTACTAAACCACCTTGCACGTTACACAGTATCATGGATTTTCAGACTATAAAGTTATAAAGGAACATACTTTAAAAAGCACTCAGAACATACTAAAATATTGAAAGGATTGGTTTAGATCCTGTATCATAAAGAAAATGTTTACTTACCAGTAGTGGTGCTTTTTGTAGTTAACTGTATTGCCATTCAAAGTTACAGAACTAAACAATAAGTTAAATATCAGGATATCTACTGTCCCCTTCCATCCTTCAGGAAAGACACGGCGTGAACAACAAAATGACAAACCCACTTCTAGCCTGCAACAAACTCCTGTGACAAGACACACATTTCATCTGCCACTATATAGTAGAGAGACAAGGTGGGTGAAGTAATATCTTGTATTGAACCAACTTCTGTTGGTGAGAGAGACAAGCTTTCAAGCGTATACAGATCTTCTTCAGATCTGGGAAAGTTACTCAGAGCCTTACAGCTAAATACAAGATGGAACAGATTGTTTAGCGTAAGTAGTTGTGTCTGTCCCTCTCTCCTCCTCCTTGCCTTCCCCCCCCCAGCCCAAACCCACTTCCTTGTCTGCCTATGACCAGAAGGCTGTTAACAGGCCACTTCACCTTGAATGGTCCCTTGAAGTATGTGTTAATTACTTATGCTGAGTGAGTTTCCCAGAACTGAAGAAGAGCCCTGTGTAAACCTGAAAGCGTGTCTTTCTCACCAGTGGAAGCTGGTCCAAAAAAGGTATTACCTTCCCCATGTTGTCCCTCTAATATCCTGAGACTGACACTGCTACACCACTGTGTACCATATATGTATATAGTATGGTCATTCAGTCAGATTAATCTCCTCTCTCCAAACTACCCAGCACTGTTCTCACTTGCTCCAGACAGTCAAAGAGTTCTATCCAAAAGGAACAGGCCAACCTAACTCCTTTCTGCAGAGGACTGGCTGTTTATTGTCTCTCTGACAGGGCCTCCCTACCTATTTTAACAAGGCTGGCCAATTATCTGATTATTCAGAGATAATCCCAGAGGTGTCCTCTTTAGCAATTGTTCCTAGGTAAGGTTGTCAATTGAAAACAATAGAGAAAAAAGATTAGAAACACTAAGGGAAGGACAGAACAACCCTCCGCCTCCACAACACCCAACAAAAATAAATAAAGCACAAGGAAATTTAAAACCCCCAAATTTCAAGAAGCAACAACTTTGTAAATCAAGGTACTTCCTGAAGAGCCAACTGAGGTGTAAGGAAAATGTTATGCCTTAATAATTTCAAGCACAAATTAACAACAAGCAGATAAAAATGAAAAATAATAAACCTCCCAACAGTCCTCGATTTCATGGGACTCTTTCACTTTGACCCACAAAACCTTCCCCAGTTGAAGTGGCTGGCTGGGCTTGGCTCCCCATTTCAGGTGCTATGACCTGACCTCCGATGCACAGGGTCACAATGACACTCAGGTTTCCCTTGTCCCTCACCAGGCCAAATTTGAGTGAGTGACATTGCAGTGTGAGCTGTAAAATGTGTTAACATTCAAGGAGTTTCTTTCACTGTCCCTGTCTCACTCAGCTATCTGAGGGACAGAATGAAACCAGCTCATGAGTTTAAAGGAATGTACAAGTAATGTGATTATAAAAAAAAGGGGAAAAATATCAACATCAAAACTCAATCTGTTAAGAGTTTGTTTAAATGTGTCTGAAATAACATGTTAAGGTGGAGCAGGAAAGGGGAAAGGACAATTAAACAACAGTCTCAGAAATCACATTGCGGCACTTCAATCACCACACTTTGACCTTAGTTGCCTCTTCTAAACATCACCTCTATTGATGAGCCAACCAGTAAAAACATACCAAACAATTATCTTCTTGGTTCTGCTACAGCTGCGGTTCTGATCCCCTATGTCTGAGTGACAGACTGGCAAAACAGCAACTTCAGTCAATTCTCTACTTTTAGCACTTTCTTCCATCACAACATAAAGAAGTTAATACCTTCTACAAAACATTATTATTCCATCAAATACGCCCATTGCGACATCAAATCCAAATGCTGATGTAATCCAACTGTCACTGTAACAAGACAAGGCCAGAAGTATCTGATTTACAAGTGTTAAAAGCAGATAGAATAAAATATAAAATGCATATCATTAAAAGATCTGTATGTCCATCAATACAACTGACGGTTCCCATTATCATTTATTCTTTGTCCTTTGGCCAGAGCAACAATCTCAGCTCTTTAATACAGATTTTGCTAATAAATTTTGAGAAATAGTTTTAGAGGATTGTCTCAGTAACATCTCTAAAGCTGGTAGTGGTTTGGCACGGTCAACAAAAGCTACTTTGGAGAGGAAGCAAAGCTTTTAAAATGAGAGGCAACATGGAAATGAACTACTAGAGAGTGAGGCAAAGCTTTCAGTTGTAGTGAAGTACAGGTAAAAAGTATGGGGTATACCTCAATAAGGCAATGCTGCAATGTTATTAAAATGCTGGTATACTGTTCAACATGCAATTCACAATAACCATATATACAAGCTATTCATCTGCAAATAAGCCATCTGAGATTGTTTCAAACATCCTGTCTAAGCACCCTCATGTTAAAAATTTGCTAACTGAGAAGTCTAAAAGTCTAAATTTTTAAGTGCTGAATAAACCCTATAAACAGCTGAAAATACAAAAAACACACTGATTCTTGTATTTGCTTTATTTTCTCTGCATAAGGAACCCTGCACAGGCAATTCAAATTAAAACAAAATAAATATATGAATATTCATGTAAAACTGTCCTTGCCAACGAACAATTATACACAATGTACATCTCTTCATGTTCACTGGGAGGGCTTACAAATGTACCATTCCCAACCAAAAAATGCATCAAAATGGCTCCATGCAAAATTATCAAAAGTGACCAAAATATGGAAAGAACTTACTGACTGCACTTTTTTGTTTTTTGCTTTTTTTTTTAAACAATCACCAAAAAATAAAAACATCTAATTTGTTGTTACATTTAGAGTAACTAAAACGTGGCCACTGCTTATTAATGTCTGTTTATGCTCCTAAAACATCTATGGTTACCATAAAATTGTGTCAACATTGAATTGGATTTCGGGCACTATTTGTAATAAACGGAAGATGATTTTGTTCACAGAAATCTAATAATCTGTGTCCGAGCCCTCAGCATTGTCCACATTGCGTGAGAGCATATAATTGTCCATATCTATAGACCTGCAATTATTGATTGCATAGCGCAAACGCTCTGCCATGATTAGTTGACTGGAGTATGGTGGGAGCCTCAGTTGAAAGAAACAAGTCTGTGAGGTAGGCAAGCTGTCATAAGGCTGTGGAAATGGACAAAAAGTAGGACATAAAGGTTAAGAATGCAAAGGCAATTAAAAAGGCATAGAAAATTCACATTTTCCCCCTGCCCAAAGCACAGCTTTTAAAAAAAGCATACCTCTCTCACACACAATAAGGTCTCATTAGTTGGCCAACAGCAGTAAATAATTCCTCTTAACAAAAAGACGAGACTAGTACCATCTTACATTTATATAAACAGTTTCAGCACAAAATAATAAAAAACCTATCACTACTGCACACCCAATAAATTATTTCAATGACATACATCTATTTTAAGAGTGGAACTTCCAGGTGTTTAAGTTTCCTGCAATATATTAAATAATAATTTAGATCAAGCAGTAAAAATTGTGTGTCCAGTTGAAACTACGGGGTACATCAAGATAGACATAATGCAATTATCCCAAATTTAAAAGTAAAGAAAACACCGTTTAAATCAAGATTATTTTCTGTTTAGAAAATAACTTTCTTAAAGTGTGGGAGCTTAATTATGAGGAGCAGCGAAATATTATTAAGATTAGCAGTTTCTACTTGCTATCTCCCTTTCAAAGTACCATGAATATTCCTTTCAAGGTTCTTGTCATATATCTGAATTAGAAGGATGGAGGTTTTCAATTGTAATGTAAATAGTTAATTTTCAAGCTCTAAGTATATTTAAATTTGTTCTAAATCTTAAGAAATAGCTGCAGTCGGTCTTGAACCAATGCATTAGAAAGCGACTGAGCTGCAACTGTATTTCTTGGGGTAGTGTCTGAATCTTGTGGGTTTCCACATAGGTAATCTGGTGACAACCGAGTGACATACCCACACTGTCAGCAGCTCCATTTCTATTTTCCATTTTCCCAAGTCATTCTATAATGTAGCATACTGAGAATGCTTTTCACAGAAACGGAGCATAACCATGACTCAGTTAGACTTGTTTTTTTTAATCTTTAAAATACTAAATTGGAAAATGTATTGCAATAGGAAATGACTGTAGATCAAGAATGGCGCAATAATTCACACTGTCTCTAGACACTAGCCTGATCACCACCTAATAATTCCCTTTATACTTTATGTATTCAAAGTGCTGGGTGAATTTCTCTATAATTCATGCAGTGTTAGGCACTATATATAATTAAATCCCATGGCTCTAGCAGTCAGAAGTTCATTCCATAATCTAAAGTGTATCAGGGCTTAATGTTAGTGAAACCTGAATCTTTCTCCCAAAGGATTGATTAAAGTGGACCGAAATGAACGTATCAAGAGAGCAGCATCTTACCCTATCAACCTTCATTATTTGGAATCGTTGAGAGATATCAGCAGTGTTCGCTGGCAGTCGAGATCTTCCTGACACAAACCTCATGAAAAGGACTCTTTCTTCATTTGAAAACTCTTCAAGGGTATGCCAGAACCATTGAACTAACTGATGCTGTTCATCAACCTCCCTGTACCGCACAACTTTCTTCAGGACCTCAACTGAGATTTCTGGCATTCCACAAACCATCTGTTCCAATTGCTTAGCAGTCAGAAGAGACAACAAGGGAACTGGAACAATCCAAGACATTCCTTCGCGCACAGCAGCCACCTATAACCCAAAAAGAATAGTTACTGAAAGCCATTATGCTTATTTCGGATCCTTTGCATACAACCTGTATACAAAAGCTAAGGCTTGGAGAATGAATACACATGTGGATGAGCGGGCTCAAGGTACAGTTTCTGTCATCTAAATACAAAAATACCATGTAGTCATGCATGTGCCCCGCTTCGAAGGATAACATTCCCTCTCAAAATTGTTAAAGTATTCTAGAGAATTATCTTTGACCAAAATAATTTTATAGCACTTTCATGCTAAGAAAAAACCTCAGATAAAACCATCTAAAAAGGAGAAGAGTTATCAACACAAATGAGCATCTGTTAACTTTGTTAAATACTTGATCTGAAATTCTATGATTCTATGAAAGACTTAAGGATTTGGTGTCAGTATTAACTGGGTTACTGCCCTAAAGTGGAACAGGTATGTGACCTTGAATGCATCTATCTTTGGAGAAAGAGGAAAATTAGTTTCCTAGTGTAATGTTGCTATATTATGACATAAGGCTCTCATCTGATTCACACAACATTACTGTATAAGTTACAAAATAACATTTCAGCAAATGATATAAAGGTATTTACGTAGATTATGAAATAATTTTTCAATCTACTTATTAAAATGTTTGCAATTCCTATTCAAAAGCAGGAAAGGCAAATATTAAGTAAAAAAAATATATCCACAGCACATTAATGAGTTAAACAAATGTTACTGCACCCCAGTGACATGTGCCAGATCATGTGTTGTAAAGGCAGGGTTAAAGTGCTCAGCTTTCTAAGTGATCTCTGTTTAGTTTCCCAGTCAGTTCACTGTTCTCAATGGAGCAATTCTGATGAACACAAAATAAATTCTCAGTTTTTTAATACTCTTGTGGTCTTCCTTGACATCCTAGACAGGTGGGTAACATACGAGACATGAATCAGATTTAATTTAAAAACTATTCACAAATTATTTGGGGGAAGGAAAAAAAAAATCTAATAAATGTATAAACCAAAACCTTTGTTATTTTTCACCATTTAAGTTAAGAAAATAGGTAGAGTTCAGTGAGATTCTCACCTGACGGTCAATTTCATGAAGTCTATACTCAATTGCCCTCTCCACATATTCTTTCCTGTTTGAAAAGGTAAGCGGGATACTGTTCCCACCAGGAATTATGGGAACCATTTTACCATCAGCACTTTGGCCAACAAAGGAGTCAAGAGGAATCATCTATTAGCAGAAAAGAAAAAGAATTTTCAGGAAAAGTCACTTGGATAAAGTAATGAATTAAAAATTATTATAAGTCACTTAGCAATAACTACAAATATCAGAAGAATATATCCATCTGAGGCACGTATAAAGCGTTTGTTACCTTAGAGAATAAGGTACCTCAATTTTTTAAAATCAGTGTGTTGTAATTAGTTTGTAAAAACAACTGGTTTCAGAAGATTTTGGGTGCAGCCTATTTCCATAGTTTACCTCATGGAAATTCTCTTCAGTAATCCCACTGTCTTCAATGTGAAGAATGCTGTTGAGGGTCTGCACATACAGAAGGTCCACCTCCTCTAAGTCCTCCAAAGTAAGTGGGATACAACAAAGTTGCTTCCAGACCATTGGGGCCAAATGAAGATCTAAAGGCTTCTTGGTACGAATAGCCACACCCATCAGAATACCTAAGAATTTGAACTGCATCAGATGTTCATCTAAACAGGCTGAAGGGCTAAAAAGAAATCTAAAAGAAAACAGAAACAATGTAAAGGCTTCAGTAAAATCAACCTCTTACTTCTTCATATGGCTACAAGTTAAAAGACAGCTATATGTAGGGCAAGATCCCCAAGTTCACCACAGCAGCATTCAGCACAACTAGAGAAGGAGGGGATAGGTAGATTGATGTTATCTTTCTGCTCTTTCTCTACAAATCCTGAAGGCTGCCAGAAGCCAAACTGGCTCCATCCACAAACTAGAGCACCTTCAGTGTTGCTTTAACTTATGTGCCAGTAAACCTAGCTGATCTTGGGAACTATTACCTTCAGGTGCATCATGCTGTGGCCTTACCTCCTCCCCCATCTTAAAATAACCCCTACATACAGGGAAGGAAAGTGCCCAGGATGGATTAATCAAGAAGCCTCAACACATGTCAAACAGCAGTTACAGAAAGATTTTTCTTCCATTTTGGGAGCTAATATCCTCTAATAAGATGAAAGAATAAGATGAAAGCATCCAACTTACCTATCCCTATTGTAGCCTACTTCAGCCGTAGCATTTGGGGAAGGAATAAGCAGGTCTACCACACCAGTTTCAAGTTCCTTAAAAATAAAAAAGTGCTTCTTAAACATTATAGTTCAGCACATTCAATTATCTTAATGATCGTTTTACCAGAAGCAGCATTTTGAAGTTTTTTTTTATAGGAAAACTGCACATGGTAAATATTTTTATCCTAATAAAACAAGAAGAAAATTACACAATAATCTAAGAACCAGAAATCTGTGTCTAATTTGTGATGGTATTCCATTTAAATTGATTTTGCTGTATTACTGGAGCTAGCATGGAATAGCTACGTACATACTATTGTAATGGCATTTAATGGCACCCACATCAAGAGGTGGTAAGCTATGCAGATTTGCTGTCTTCCTCCCACATTGTGGAAAGTGCATGGTGGCCCTAGTGTAGCCTCAGAACTGCTGCCACTCGAAGGCATGGACTGAGGAGAATTTCTTTCCTTCATGGAGGTACCTAAGTGCATACTCTAGTATGTAGGCTGGGTACAGATGAGAATATTTGGGCCAAAATGCTGCATAACAGGAAGTGGTCATAGGAGATGAAAAAAAACGTGTGCTTTAAGATATTTAAAACATTTGTCATACCTGGCACATTTCTGTAATTGTGTCATCAAACACTCCCCCAGCATCATCAGCCCCTTCTCCAACCAATTTCACTTTCCAGGCACGGGAAGGTAGGCGAAGGTCTGAAGCATTCAGCTTTACTACTTGTCTTGCTATTTGTACAAAAATAGGCTTACATTTCCGACCTCTTCAAAGAAAAAGGAAGTGACAGAAAATGTAATTCACAGAAAGATCGTTTTTGTATACACTAAAGGCTTGTCTAAACCGGGGGGTAATATACACTACGGAGGGGATTTAACATGTTGATTGGTCCAAACAGACCCTCCTGGTGCACACTAAAGGTTGTGTAGTGCACTTTAACAGAAAGAATAAGAGAGCACCTTTAGTGTACTCTACCAGGGTCTACACAGACCAATTAATGCAGATCTTAGTGTGCTTTAGAAATCACATCCCCATACCATGTATTAACACTGTAGACAAGCCCTAAGTCACATGCCTAACTTGTAAAGCTGTACTTGTAAAGTGGTTCTCAACCTTCCCAGACTATTGTACCCCTGATTTCACCTCACTTTAACAACTATTTGCTTACAAAATTAGACAAAAATATGAAAGTGTTACAGCATGGTTACTGAAAAATTGCTCACTTTTTAATTTTTACCATATAATTATAAAATAAATTGATTAGAATATAAATATTGTACTTATATTTTAGTGTGTAACATATAGAGCAGTATAAAGTTATTGTTTATGAAATTTTAATTGGTACTGACTTCACTAGTGTTTTTTATGTAGCCTATTGTAAAGCTATGCAAATATCTAGATGTGTTGATGTACCTCCTAGAAGACCTTTGTGTACTCCCAGGGGTAAGCGTACCCCTGGTGAGAAACACTGCTACACTCTAACAGTGATAGAAATTCCAATATTTGCTGAACGTTTTCACAAACCTAATGGAGCCAATACTGACCTGGTCGATATTCTTTTTACAGTAATTTGAGGCCCGTAGTTTTTCCCCTGAACCATGGTTTTTCCTATGGAGCGTACCATGGGAAGTGTGTAGACTCTAGGTGCCAGTAATGGTCTTAGCTGTCCTTGGACTATTCCCCATGTTCCAGCATTGTAATGAGATGTGCTGCTCTGTAATACAGCAGCACATTAATGAACACAATATGCTTTAGTTAATTCATATTAATTCCAGTATTTCTGGAATAAAAATCTCGCATAATTATCTATTATCAGAACTTTCCTTATAATAGTTTAGAAATTGATGAAAACTTACAAAAAGAACTACACAGAAAAGGATTTGAGACTTTATGGAATCTTACAAAATGTTTCTCTCCAATTACAGAATTTAGGCTAATAAATTTATGACACTAAGATACTGAAGTATCAAGACTCACCCAAAATCAGAATTTATTAAAATTATTTTTCAGAGAGATTGGTTTAATGAGGTTTTTATTCTATAGACATGAAGACAAGAGCACACTATTACCAGAATTTGATTTTGGGGGTAAACACTTTGATGACAAGGCACAATACATTTGTTAACTGAACTCATTTCCAAAGAATGTTTTACCTGGTTATTGGGGCTGAGATTAAGTAACCTCCAAGAAGAATACATGAGGTCTGAAAAATGGTACAGCAGTCTGAGTCTTGCTCTCACTGTATGAATGCTCACTTCCTTCAGTGCCCCATACTGTGGTGGAATGGAATCAGGTAAACCGAGCTGTAAAGGCACTGATACACCTACCACAGAAAACAGAAATAGTTATTTCATTAAGGTCCTGATCTTGCTCCTCTTTAAGCTAAAGGCAAAATTCCTGTGGATTTCATTGGGAGCCATTTTGGGCCCACAGAGAAACAAATTTTAATAGACAATAAAAGATATTATCTCCCCAATCTTGTCTAACATCATTCTGGGACCAACATGGCTACAACAATACTACATAAAACGTTAATAGGTTCTTGCTGGTCCCACCTCTAAGCATTACATGGCCCGGAGGACATGCACCACAAGCTCCTGAAAGCAGAGTGAAATTATAATACAAGTAATTATTTATTCTTCACCTGGAGCTCTCGGCGGGACAGGTGGGGCAGTCCATGCAGCACTGTGACAACGTCCAGCTGAGATCTGTTGAATATTCTTTCCTTGTAGAACATTTATTAAGGTTGGTTCTCTGACATGGTTGGTATGGCCCAGTCCAAGCTAGCAATTTACAACAGATTTTAAGAAGGATGCATCATGAGGTTCTACCAATAGGATCGATTATTAGGTAATATATTTGCAAAATTCTCCAATCAGAAGTTCAAAAGGAATAGGAAGATGAAAACTGGTAAGATGACTCCATCAGCATATGCTGGGAGAGAAAACTTTTACTAGAGAATATTACATAGCATTTACTAGCTATATCCCTCTAATATACTACTACATTTATGCTTAAAGAAAATAGCTGCCTAGATCTGCTAAGTCACCGAAAGTTATAACCATATTAAAGTTATAATAATTTACATTGCACTAGAAGACATCAAAACTAACCATCTTTTAGAATCCAGACTATACGTATTTTTTTTAAACCAAAGAAATGTTTCTCCTTCCGTAAAAACATAATACTTTTACTACAGAGCAAGCCTAAGATTTCCCTTTAGGGATTATTCAAAATAGCCTGCTCACCCCAACAATGCTGAAGTAACAATCCCCCACTATCCTTGGAACACAAATTGCACACACTTCAAGAGAGTTGCTTAAAACTGCAACTCACAAAATGGTCAAAAAGTCATCCCTTGACCCAATTCCCATGAATCTGCAGAAGTTTGACAGGTACAGTAGAGTCTTGGGACATTTTTTAAGGTCATGGAGAAGAACAGGCAAATTACTTTGGTAACAGACCATGAAGATTCACTAATAATAATTAGAGCTGGTCAAAATGTTCAAATTTGACATTTTTGTTAAAATTTAGATTTTTCCAATGGAAAAATTTTGATGAAATTTTTAGTTTGTTTTCAGGTTTCAATCTGGCTGTAAAAGTTTTATGTTTAAACAAATTAAATGAAATGTTGAGAAATTAATAAAAAATTTCATAAACATTTATGACATTTTCACCATTTTTTCAATGATCTCTACTATAACATTTATAATGAGGAGAGGCGGTACATACAGGAGGGAAGGGGAAGAGTGCCATTACTGCAATGTATTTTTCTTTTCTTACTTTTCACCAAAAGATTCCAAGCGCATTTAGAAATTTATATTTATCTTTATGAACAGCTGAAATAAACATGGTATTGTGCATACCTGCCCTTCCGAATTGCTACCCCAGGCATATACATCCCCAGATGACGATAAAGCTAATGTATGCTCTGCTCCAACAGCTATATCTTCAATGAAGATTCCTGATAGTACTGGAACTTGCTGTGGTCTGTTGTGATTTCGAGCTCGGCCCTCAGGCAAGCCAATCAGCCGATCTAAAATTGCATGAAAAATTCTCATGTAGTACATAAACACCACAATCCTTCCTAAGAGTTAATTTTATTATGTGGAGAGACAACAGACAGCATTCATGTAAGTGGGATACTAATGGCATTGGCTACAGAAAGACCTAGTAAAGCTCTCTCAGTAGCCCTCAATACTAATTTGAAGCTCCGCTATTTGTGTTTTAAGCCTAATACAGCCAATCACACCTATTGGTGCTAGACTGTACAGTGATTTTGTGATGCAGATTCATGTACACAAGAGGGTAAATTAAAAACATTTAACTTGGAGCCTCAATTCTATAGATTTGTACACAGACACTAAGTGTATGGTTAATTACAGTAATTGAATATGAATACAATCCATTACCTCTGTTCATATCAAATTGAATCAAGATTCAGGGAAAAATGTGAAAGCTTACAGGTAAATAAAATGAGATTAGTCTTTATATTAAATTTGCCTTCCTTGAAAATAGATACACAGCTATTAATTTGGATGTTAAGAATGTATTAAAAACTAATTTATTTCAGAAGGGCGCATTTACATGAGACTCTAGCACAAATCTATAGAGTAACATTATGATTTCATGTATTTTACATCTAATATTCTTCCTTCGCACTTTTAATGAGTACGTTAGTGGTTATGCAACAGTGGTGGAAAACAGAGTAATTGGCCAAGCCTATAAATGATCACTTAAGTAACGTACAGTTGGGCAGCTATCATATGTTGTGGTCTGTAATTTAAAACATGACTGGCTTCCATATATCTTTAAATGTATGAAAGTCTACAACACAAAAATCCCTCTATCCGTACAACTTACCTTGTCCAAAAGTATATACATGACCATCTTTTGTCAATGCAACAGAAAATTGTGTTCCACAAGCCACTTTTTTAATTCCAATACCACAAAGAATATCTACTTTCTGAGAATAAGAAAGAAAGAAAGAGCTAAATGCTGTGTACTATGAATATACAAACAAACAAACAGTAAACAAAAAACTCCTCCATTTCCCCCCCACATAGAAAGTGGCTTATAATTCTCAGATATACAATTTATAATTGTAGCTTTACTCTGGTTCTTGCATTAAACTTACATGTATTAAACAAAGACATTCATTTCTTGTAAAATTTCATTATATTAACACATTATTTCACGTTAAATGATTCTGAATGCATCTCTTTACTAAGGTAAACACACCTCTCCTTCAGGCTAGCTTTCAGGTATTCACTATTTCTAGAACTGCAGAAGGGTGGTCGCTATGGTTTATAGAGACCCTTTGTGACAATTATTAGTCTCAGTTTAACAAAACAATGGATAATGATCTGCATTCTGTCTGAGCACTCAGGAGGGAATTTGCAATATAAGTTGGGTGCCTAATTCCCACAGACTCTTGCAAAAATACCAGCTGGTGATTCATGTAACTATACTAGTCAATATATTTCCATAGTAATATTTTCAAAAGCAGCTAAGTCCCACTGAAAGTTACTTAGGCCTTTTGAAAATTTACATCATATACAAAAAATAAAAACAAAATAAGACTTGCAAATAAGGCAAAATTTGCAAACACACATTTACAGACACAAGAAGTTATTCAATGGATAATTTCAGTATGAATTCTAACCTGTGGTGAGGATTTTGCTGTGGAATTTCCCAAGCCAAGTTTCCCATAATCTCCATCTCCAAAAGCCCACACCATTGAGCCATCTGTGGACACAACTACAGTATGATTTAGTCCACAGGCTACCTGGTTAAGAGTAGGACAGTTTTAGTTAGTTTTTTGCCAATTTATTGATTCAAAAAATAAAAAGTTATATTATGAAAAAAACAAAAAAACAAAAAAAAACCCCAACATGCTTTTCTAAACGTTTAGGAAAAAATATAAGATGTTAAAACCTTTGTTTAAAATGTTATAATGAAGAAATTTAGTAGCATTTATACATTAACACCCTTAAATAACATTCTTTCAGTTCTTCCCTCACCCAAACTATAGAACAGCTTTCAAATTACATATCGTCATTAGTTAAAAAGGTACAAGATGTCAGAGTTCTTCAAACATTAATTCAGTAATGGCTAGGGTTAAAACCACAAAAGCTAATTTTATCACTCTCTCTTTCGCAATTGAATGTTTATAAATGTTATAAAATTGGGACCCCATTACAGCAAAAGGATCAGATTATTCAAAAACAAAATAAGAAGAGATTATTATGGTTATATATCTGAGTTTTCTGATTCTATTAAAAATGCCGAGGCAGCAAAAACCATCAACAAAATTTATAAAGAGAATTTTCAAACAGACAGAATTTTCAAACAGATTCTATTAAGAATCAAATCTGCTGAACACTGAAGGCACAATCTTAATTAACAAAATATATTTTAGTTATGTAATTGTATGTAATACTAGATAAAACATACCTGTCCAATCTGATAACCCTCCAGGGCTGTCACTCTTTCAGGAAGTTTCTTGTTGGAAGTGTTTCCTAGTCCCAGTCGACCATAGTCACCATTTCCAAATGTAAACAGTTTGCCATCTGCTGTCACCACTGCTGAGTGCTTAAAACCACATGACATCTAGAAGCCACAATAGATATTAATTTTAGAATGGAATACTAGCACTCTACAATTCAAGAAAGAGAACAGAACTTTCTGAATGCAGACCTAGTTATTCATTAGTGCTTAAGAAGATAATTAAAAACCAGACTGAGTAACTGAATAAATTCACTGTTTTAGTCTCTTCTTGTATTTCAACAATATCATAAAACAATTTAAAAAGTCTGAATACAGGATGACATGGGAAATCAAATCATAATCAAACACAGAGAGAAGAGGTTTTTCTCCCAGCAATGAGTTCACACAGTGAAGAAAGGAATCTGAGTTCACTTGCTTCTATTTGTACCAGCACACCTACCTGGGAATCTTATTAATATTTATATGATTAATGAATTCTTTAAAAAAGCATGCTAAATGATTTGCCTTGTTTTCCAGTATTACATTACCAGGTTGATTATATACTGTACAAATTTCCCATCCTCATCCTTCATTCCCCACCTTAGTCTCAAAAGAATTACTTACAGGCAAAGCCCTTCATTTTCAGTTTTTATTTTAAAATTTCCCAGGAATTTATCAGTGTTTATTACCATATTTTAAAAAAACATGGATGAAAATCAGAGCAAAAAATTAACTTCCGAGTTTTCTGGGTAAATAGTGGGGGAATGAGAGGACAAAAAATATGTACAGATTTACCTAACGTAATATACTGGATTTTCTTAACATAAACGATATTTTCAGTGGTCCAAAATTTGGGTGAAAATGGGTAGAAACCAAATAATGGCTTTTGTAAAACCCAAGAATTTTTCAAAGAAAAAAAAAATCAGTAAAACTGAAAATGAAGGGCCTTATTTACAGGTGAGAAATGAATTCTCTCTCTTAGCCAAGGATTTAGACTTCATTATTCCTTGTTTATCAAATAACATCACAATACAGTGCATAAAATGAGATCAACAGGCATACACAGTGTGTTATGTCAGCTCATCTCCTGGTTACTCCAAAAATACAAAGAGAAAAGATTTCTAATGAACCAACCATGAAAATTAAAATGCTTCCCCCTATGTCTGCAATATTATTCCTGCTCATATAAATATCAACTACTTAAAAATTAGTAACTACCTACATATTACAGCATGTCTGAATGCAGAATGTTTCAAACTTTTATTTGAAATTTGTAAAATTCTGAAAATTGTAAAATGTGCAATAATAGCTACAAGAATTTTATAATTTTTCCAAAACTAATCATATTGTTAAAAAGATTAAATTACCACTGCTGTTTTAAAGGACTTTCTTGTACTAAGGGAGACAAAAACAAATGTGTGGTGTTTTAATTTTTGAATACAAATGCAGCTAAGCATGAAGATACAATGGTTGCTGCAAGGCAGTCAGCACTATATGTCAATAGTCAATTTACTAACATCTCCAAACTGAACCAAATGATAGCAAATATGATGTTAATTGAGATTAAAGTTATGTACTGTCAATTATTCAAGCCAATACAGATATACTGCACAGTTGGAATCAGCATAGATGCTTGCAGTCCCCTTGGTCTAGAAAAGGGAGCTGCCTCGGTGCATTCTCCACAAAGTGGCCTCAACTTTGGAACCAAGTCCCCTATTTGGTCTGAAATAGCCTGAATTTCTTGACCTCCAGGGCATGCTGCAACTCTATTTATCTACCCAGGCTTTTGAGGCAGGAAGGGCATGAAAAGGAGTTAATATTTGCGTGGCAAGGAAAATATTATTGGGATTGATATTTATTGCATTTGTCATTGTTTGTGTGTGGGTGTGGACTAGCTGCTGGTTTTGTTTTTAATTGGATTATATTTTTAATTTTGGTTAAAAGACACACACAACTAAAGAGCCAGGCACTTTTTTGGATGTTGTTATGATATACGTCAGTACGAATATTTCACTATTTTAAGCAAATTTAGAGCTGGTGAAAAAGGTTAGTTTGATATAAGAATGGCTATACTGTGTCAAACCAATGATCCATCTACTCCAGTATATTGTCTCCTAACAGTGGTCAGTACAAGATACTTCAGAGGGAGCGAACAAAACACTGTCATCCAGCCCAGATTCTAGCAGTCAGAGGTTCATGGACACCCAGAGCATGGGACTGCACCATTAACTGTCTTGGCTATTAGCCAAGAACTTTTCCATGAACTTTTCTAATTCTTTTTTGAACTAAGTTTTATATTTGGCATTCACAGCAGCACCGGCAATAAGTTTCATAGGTTGACTGCGTGTTATGTGAAATAGCACTTCCTTTTGTTTGTATTAAATCTTTTGCCTATTAATTTAATTGGGTGACCTCTGGTTCTTGTGTTATGAGAAAATATGAGAAAATGGGAAAATAACATTTCCCTATTCACTTTCTTCATACGCTTTCTCATGATTTTATAGATCTCTATCATATCCCCCCCTTGGTCATCTCTTTTCCAAGAGGAACAGTCCCAATCTTTTTTATCTATGCTTATATGGAAGCTGTTTTACATCCCTACTAAATTTTGTAGCCCTTCTCTGTACTTTTTTCAATTCTGATATAACTTTTTTGAGATGGGGTGACCAGAACTGCATGCTGTATTCAAGGTGGTGACATACCATGGATTTATATAGTGGCACTATGATATTTTTTGTCTTATGTATCCCTTTCCTAAAGGTTCCTAACA
Organism: Mesoclemmys tuberculata; assembly: GCA_007922155.1. Taxonomy (NCBI): domain Eukaryota; kingdom Metazoa; phylum Chordata; order Testudines; family Chelidae; genus Mesoclemmys; species Mesoclemmys tuberculata. The sequence continues at coordinate 5,441,596 of ML675621.1, forward strand.
TTCCGAAAGCATTTTTGACGGCTGCTGCGCATTAAGCAGATATTTTTAAAGAACTATCCACGGTGTCTCTAAGATCTTTTTCTTGAGTGATAGATAATTTAGACCCCATCATTTTGTATGTATAGTTTTCCAGTGTGCATTAATTTGCATTTACCAACACTGAATTTTATCTGCCATTTTGTTGCCCAGTCACCAAACTTTGTGCAATCCCTTTGTAACTCTGCACTCTGCTTCAGACTTTGTCACCTTACTGTTCATACCCCTTTTTCCAGATCATTTTATGAATATGGTGAACAGCATTGGTCCCAAGACAGATCCCTGGGGATCCCGCTATTTAACTTTCTTCACTGTGAAAACTATTTATTCCTACTCTTTATTTCCTATCTTTTAACCATCTACTGATCCATTAGAGGACCTGCCTTCTTATCCCATCACTGCCTTTGGTTAAGAGCCTCTGGCGAGAGACCTTATCAAAGGCTTTCTGGAAATCCAAGCATACTATGTCCACTGGATCACCCATGTCCATTACGTTTATCAAGACCCTGTGGCAAATGGCCGGCTTCTCCCTAGTGGGTCTCGCACTTTTGCCTCTCGCAGTGGGCCAGGGTGTTGCCGGTAACCCCGTCTTCCCAGGGAGTGGGGTAGGGACCCGGGCCGGCCCGCTCCTCCGGGTCCCAGCCCAGGGGCCCTCTGAGTAGCAACTACGTGCTGCTGGAACCTCACTCGCAGCTGCAGGCTTTTCCCCTGGGCCACTCTCCCCCCCCCCCGTCTTTCTGGCTTCCTCAGCCCAGTACCTTCTTCAGGACTCCACCTCTCTCCCACACCGCTGTACTCCGTTCTGTTCTTCACTATGACTCCACACACCACCGTACTCCGTTCTGTTCTCCTCCACTTCACACACTCCTCTGCTCACCACACACCTACTCCTTCCACTCCACGCTGTCTCTCAAGAGTAGAGGGTTTTTATAGGCACCTGGGTGGGGCCTCAATTGGTGTCAGCTGACACTAATTACCTTCTATTGACTCTGGCTAGTCTATAGGATATAAGGCCTGGATCATTCTAGCACTTACAGAACTTTCCTACTGCCCTCTGTCCTTGCTGTACCACAACCCTGAGAGAATTCTAATCGTTTGGCGAGGCATGATTTCCCTTTACAAAAGCCAAGTTGTCTTTTTCCAACATACTCTGTTCACCAATGTGTCTGATAATTTTTTTCTTTACAATAGTTTTAACCAATATGCCAGATACTGAAGTCAGGCTTACTGGCCAGTAATTCCCAGGATCACATTTGGAGCCCTTTTTAAAAATGGGCATTAAATTGACTATCTGACAATCATCTGGTACAGATGTTGATTTAAGCAGTAAGTTGTACACCACAGTTAGTAGTTTTGCAATTTTCATATTTCAGTTCTTTCAGAACTCTTGGGTGAATATGATCTGGTCCTGGTGACTTATTACTGTTTAATTTATCAATTTGCTCCAAAACCACCTCTACTGACACCTTAATATGGAACATTTCCTCAGATCTGTCACCTAAAAAGAATGGCTCAGCTGTGGAAATCTCCCTCACATCCTCTGCAGTAGACATCAATGCAAATAATTCATTTAGCTTCTCTGCAACAGCCTTACCTTCCTCAAGCGCTCCGTTAGCACCCAGCATGCCAGAATTGGGTCTTCTTTGAGTCAGATTACTTGGGAATGTAAAACTCTAGCATGAGCCCTAGAGACTGAAAGAGGTGCAGCACAGACAGGAGCAATGGAAGCTCCACCTAAACTTTGACCCCTCTCGTACTAGGAAGATAGTTCAGTTTCCATTCCCATTCAAATTTTCGGTTTTTACTGAGCCTATTCACAGTACAAACAAGAGAGTCAATTAGTGTCAAATGCAATGGTGAATTTTGTGATGCCTGATACTCTTACCTGGGAACTTAACTGAAACCACCAACTCATTTCACAATGGCCAGAGAGCCATCAGCTAATGATGACTTTCATTCATTACTTATCTGTGCTGAATTCAAATTGGTGACATTGAAGATAAAGGCTCGATCTCCCAGTGTCAATTCCTGTGTGAGCCATCCAAAGTTGCCTACCAGCATTTTACAACAAGCCCTAGCTAACGTTCCTAGCGGCAGCTATCATGTCTACATTTAATAGGTGAATAATAAATTTGTTCTTGAACCTGTGCCACTTCTTCTCCTTGTAAGGCTTCTATTTGTCTGGGTCTGCGCTGTCTGTCACTGTTCCCATGGCCCAGTTTACCATAATCTCCATCTCCCCAGCTGAAGACCTCACCACTTTCTGTCAAAGCCATGGAATGTCCATCAGAGCCACAAGAGGTTACTAGCTGTGTTACAACAAAACCTTTAATAAAATGAAAATCAAAAGCAGAAATAAATTAGAAATATAAATTCCATTATTTTGTATTCTACAATATAGTCCATAATAACAACAGTTACAAGCTAGTGAATGATATCAACTATGTATGTACAAACTTGTATACAAACACAGTTTTCCTTTTACTGCGTTTTTAAGAAAAATTTTCATTGTACAATGACACCTCTCTCTTGCACAAGGAACAATTCTGGTCTGCCACTAGTTATAGCTACTAACTTAGCAAATAAAGGTTTTTTTTTTTCAAACCAAACCAAAGGTACTAGTCATTATCAAGGACTACATTGCTACGCCGAGGTTCAACTTTCAAACTTAAATCATGTAGGATGTAACCCCTATTTTAAAAACAACAAAAACCGAGACAAGAATTTCTTTTAGGCAGATACAAAGTATAGAAACATTAAGCCATAAGGGTCATTTGAAAATTATGAACGTATATAAAAACAGGGGATTTAACTGTAGAGGTGGTTACTAGCAGAACTTTGATGACTGGAAAAAATATTTTAGAACTACATTTTATAAATTGAAACTTTTACAAATAAATAGAAAATTATACAGGAAATTAACATAGTTCACTTGGCTTTAAGTACCCCTGTCTGGGAGAATGTTTATTAAAGCAAGTATGAGTTTTATTAAAATTTCAAATACGATGGACGCTAGCACTCAGAATGCTGTTTTCCCATTAAAATTCTCTTTGGCTGTTGCTACTGTGTTTTTATTTGTGTAAAATACATTGCTATGCATTGTGGAAAAGTGCTGTTGTGCTACATTTACTTTTTGTTGCCTAAAATCTAGTCAAAATAATAGGTAGCTACAGTATTAGGGGATAAAGGCATGTAAGGAATTATTCATTGATTATTTTTTATTCATGTCAATCAAGTTAGCTATGACACACAAGTCCTCTCTTCTTAAAGCATTTCCTAGATCTGCATATCATCAAGTCAATGAATGCTTTATTTATAACATATGATGAACTGCTGCAACAACAGATGTTATTAATATTTATCTAATTCTACTGTTCTAGTCTATTAGGTTTGTTTAGGTATTCAGTTACATAGGTGTATTTCTCTTTGCAGTCCTACTTAAAATGATAAATAATAGAGTTTAAAAACATTATTAAGTACAGCTTGAATAAATGCATCAAAAGAGACAAACATCTGGTTTATTTGTTCAAATTAACATGAATATAAGGTCTTTATTCAAGAGAGTAAATTATTTTATTCAGTAAATCTGTGTAAAAACTTTATATAGACAATTGTCCTTTTAGATTTTGAAATCTGAACTTCTGCCTTACTAAAAGAACAACTCAAAAAAATTAAGAAAATTTTACCCTGAAGTGCTGAAATAACAGTTAACACATGAAGGTCATCAGAATTTCCTTGTCCCAATCGGCCATAACTCCCTTCTCCACAAGCCAAAACTGTACCATTAGCTTGAATGACAAAAGTACAGTTCTGACCACAAATAACCTGTATTAAGAAAGAAATTAAGGTTTTAAATGCAATTACATCACAGTACATGAACCAAAATGTGCTAATTTTGTCTTTACTTATAATCTGAATTAAGACCACAAAGCATTTCACCACTGAAAACAACAGGTTTGGGACAACCACCAATATATTTCTTAGTTTAAATCACCTAAATATTACTTCATTCATTCTAAATTTAACAGAAAAATATGTTTTAAAAGGGTTACTACATAATCACATCATTATTTCACCCTGTGCTCCAGCAGCACAGTATTTCAGCAAGCAATCTTGCAATATGGATTACATCAAAACTGTGCAGATATTCTTCATGCTGTACTCATTCTAACCCTGAGTAATGATTCTGCCAGTTTTGAACAGTTTCTTACTGTGAATTTGGGAAGAAACTAATGCAAACCTGCTAAAACATCCACGTTATCCATTTTGGGGTTATTTTATTTTTTGGAAAATTAGCACCAAGTCCAAAAGGATTATTGATATTTTGTAACTAACAACTGAAAATAAGGAACTTTGTGAGGAGAGATTTACATTTTATTCTTAACAGTTACCTGCTGAGCCTGTGAGAATGAAGGTGCTGCCACTGGTATCATGACATTTCTACCAGCCTCCGCTAGCTGCCCATGCCGCCCTGCTCCCCAGAGATACACATCACATTTGCCACCAAGGTGCCAATCCTATGTAACAGCACAAAAGAGCACGTGAGGATTATATTGATAATTTTAATATTTTAAAATTAAGATACTCAATGTTACTAACCTCAGGCCTGGATGTTGCCCAGGACATAATTTGCTCATCCATACCATTAATCCATTTACTGTTATCCTGCATGATTAAAGAGCAGTCATATTAGGATCAGCCCACCAGTTATACATTATTCTTTCAGTTAATTCAGTTGATTTCCCTTCAAATAGTCACTTGGAAATGGCAAGCCTTTTCCTTAATGAAAATCTGTTATATGAGTCTACTGCTAAACAACAAACATCTTCTGAACATAAAATGTAAAAGAGTTTAACTGTGAATTAAGCAAAATTTATGTACAAATTGTTTCTATAAATTCATTCTTATTCAATATTACTTGTGTAGACTTGAATACATAATCATTTCTGTCCTTGAGCCAGATCTATTTTTCTTAATATTGGAATCTAACATTTAATATTGTTACCATAAAAAAAAAATCTGACTCATAAGATTCTATACTACTTATGGTAAAAAGGACTGCTTTTAACTGCTGCAGTGGAACACAAGTGAAGTGCGCCACCCAAAACAGGTTACTGAAGCAAGATGTGACAACGGGTTCAAGAGATGTTCAGAAACACAAAATCTGCCATGCAGATTTGGACCAACCACCTGCCACGTCTAATAGCATTCATCTTGCACTGACATATGCCCAATGCTTCAGTAAAAGGCAAATGCCTATAATGCTCTTGGGGAATCCTTCCTGATCACTGTGATAATCTATATGAGTATTTAAAAATTAAGGACTAAGATATATGTGGGGTCAACAGATATATAGCAAGGAAAGCAACTAGGAAGAACCATAATTATGTTTTTCCCATGCACCTTTAATTTTAGAAGTACTAAAGTGAAAGTATTTACTGGCAAAATGATACAGACTTACTGATAAAGTCCAACAAATACAAAATTTCCATTTTAAGTTCACCTAACATACCACATTATATTGGCATTTGGTCGTGTCAATATGGTTAAAGTGTAGGAATACTCTGAAAGCTCCTCTAAAGCTGTCATAGTAGGATTCCATTGGCTTTCAATGACTCCATATAAAATTTGCTGTTTACATGTTAAAAAAAATGAACTAACTGTCAGCACTGCAAGCTCCCCTTGGAAAGTCAGTCAAGCCAAGTTCTTATTAGTTCATGTAACAACAATAGAAGTTCTGTAAATGGACCACTGTTAATTCTGTTGATTTGTGAATCGAATTAGTCCAGCTCACTTTTCCCTAATCGTGTCAACTCTGCAGGCAAAGACTACTAACAAAAACTTACTATAGTTAGTAAAGCAAGTAGATACGACTCTGAATAGAGAGGGAATGGATCTGCTGAATAGGAAGATGCCACTTTCACTCTGTTACTTCTATTACAAGCATTTATACAGCATCAATTGCCACATTTTATGTCAATTAAAATAAAGTCACTGCACTTTCTTGGTATTTTCATTATTAAGTAAAGCATTAACAATTTACTCTTTACAAGCTCTTTAGTTTTTTCAGCTAATTGTTACACGTTATCTGCACAATATAGTGCACTCTGTGCATATACTTAATAATTGGCAGAATGTAGTGCATGTTACCATCAGAAGTGTAAGCTCATCCTCTGGTACAGGCTCCAGATCTGGAACAGTAAAGGAGTCTGGAAACTGTGCTCCTTTGGCCAGAGCTTCAGCAGCTTTTATAGTAGTTGAAAAACATTCTAACCAGGCCCACTCTGTAGGATTCCAAGCTGAGGGATCAGGAAGGCAGTTCTGGTGATGAGGCGGTACTGGTGGATTGCACAAAAGCTGATCTAGGTGAAGCCCCACAGCGAGTGAAGCCAGGCACTGCATATAAGGGCTATGAACAAGCTGATCTCCACAGACCACATGAGGCTAGACGGAAGAAAAATGAAGGTCAACATATAAAGTGTGAGAGGCATACTTTCATCACTTCAGAAACAGTAATTATTCAAAGTTTTCTGTAGAAAAAAAATTCCTCCCCAAAACCCTTTCCAATAATTTTCATTCATTTCCCTTGAATGAACGCAGACCATTTGTCAAAGTACCAGACTTCACTCTCATTCAGAATCTGAAATAGAAATACTGCAAACACACTAAAATGATTTCACTAGCAAATGCACTTCAGCATATTATTGGAAATTACTATTTTTTAAACAAACACAAACAAACATAACACAAATATATTACAATGTAAAACATTTGTTTTTTACATTTCATTTTTCTTTTTCTTTTAAGCTTCTTTTTAAGTAGAATACAATATATACTTGGATAATTCCTTAACCTAAATAGCACATTCACAATTTCATGTAATTTATAAACAGTTTAAATAACTCTCTGAAAAGCATACAATAATTTTCTTGCTATTTCTTTTTGCATGTTGATGAAGACACAAAATCCACCTTTTGGACATAGTTTTGTTTCTCTTTGGTTGAAATTCTGAAGAATGAAAAGCAGAAGTGGGGAATTGAGCATTACTACATACTTGAATGAAAATAACCTGAAGGGAAGAGGTTACTATGGCATTACTACTCATGATGGACAGAGATTGAGAAAACTACTGATGGTGATGGATGCTATAGCGTAAACAGATGAGGGAATGCGTCAGAGAACCAGCAAAATAACGTACGTGAGAAGGATCTCTGTGGGTAGGTTTAAAGGCCTCAAACGAGTGGACAGAATTCAGTGACATGTTTGGGAAAAGGATATGTAGCAGAATTAGCTGCTCGATGCATAAAATGCTGTACTGCACCAAGAAAGAGAGAACTGATAGGTCTAAATAGAAAAAATGCATCTTGGACTCCAAACTGCCTACTGCTGAAAGTAGAGCAGCATCCTGGTTTGTATGGGATTCTGCAATGAGGTTGTGTAATTAAAGGCCACTACAAAAGATGACTGACTGATAAAAAAAAAAGTCAGATAAGTTTTGCAGAGAGTCCTATAACCATTCTGGCAGAGATTCTGCAATAGACAGAAATGGGACTTTACAAATGCGATTCAGACATACGATCAAACATGTTTTTTTCAAAGTCCACATATTCTAAAGATAGAGTGTCTTGGTTAGCCATTGTTAAGAATTATATTTGAGTCAAGTCAGAAGAAAGCCACTGAAGATAGTAATGGATGTCTTGTAGGATAGCGTTGCTTGCAGTTTAGGAAATCACAATAGCCTGAATCCAGTCTCCAATTTGCCTGACAATTCAATAGCAACTCAGACACTGTTTTGTGACAACAACAGATGTCACAGCTGAACTAAATCTAGATTTCAGTGTGTAACAATAAATTCCATCTAATTTTTTCTATGTATTTATACTGCCCTCATCATTTTACTGCTCAGGCTGATGGGAAGGACATTATGACACAGCATTGGCAATGCCAGTCGGATTGGAATTCCTATTTTTTAGTTAAGGCAGTTGGCGTCTTATTTTTTAAGAGATTAACCAGAACAGTATCTTTTCCTTGCATTTGTTTGAATAGAGATACTCTCTTTCCCCACAACTGGTTTTCTGGGAAGTACACATAAGATCCGATATGCTTCTTGATTAATCAGTCCCCAACTCAGGAAGGCTAATTGATGACTTTTATAATTTCTAAAATTCTTTAGGACATTTATTCTGTTGACTGATCAGTAGTTAGGGCACGCAGTGATTTCGGTGAAGTACCTCCAGCTACACAATTGAATAAACTGGAAACAGAGTAAGTAACGTCATGGAGGTGCTGATGGATTAGTTCAATAGCCAAAATCATATTTGTTTGCATCGGGACCATATGCTAATTCTACTGAAGAGGTGCAGCTATTAATACCAGCAACAGAACTAAATAAACACTTCAAGAGAAATCTGTTAATTCCTGTATTAAAAAGGAAATGCTGGCTATAACTCATAACAAGATCTTATAAGAGATTTTGTGGAATTTATTTGTATCCCAGCCCTTTCAATAAAGAAGCTACAGAAATGCAATTGAGTGGATTTTGCACAAAGGAAAATATATATATATAGTGGTAAACAGCTGGTTTCTCCCTAGCGGGTCTCACACTTTTGCCTCTCGTAGTGGGCCCGGGCGTCACCGGTTACCCTGTCTCCTCAGGCAGGGGAGTAGGGACCTGGTCCTGCCCGCTCCTCTGGGTCCCAGCCCAGGGGCCCTATAAGTATAAGCTATGTGCTGCTGGCACCATACTTGCAGCTGCAGACATCTCCCCTGGGCTATTTTCCCCCCTCTGTCCTTCTGGCTTCTTGAGCCCAGTACCTTCCTCAGGACTCCATCTCTCTTCCACACACCACTATACACCATTCTTCTCCTCTTCACAACTTCACACACCCCTCTGCTCAGTAGCACAGCACACCTACTCCTCCAGCTCGTGCACTGTCTCTCAGGAGCAGAGGGTTTTTATCAGGCACCTGGCTGGGCGTTAATTGGCCTCAGCTGCCCCTAATTGCCCTCTAATGACTTTGCTCTACAGGGAATAAAGTCCAGGTCATTCTAGACTTACATACCGCCCTTCCAGAACTTTCCTACTGCCTTCGCTATACCACTATATATATGTGCAACAAGTTGTTTTCTGAGAAATGAGAACAATCTCCTAGCTCTTTCATTTCTTATTCTAGAGGAAGATTCAAAGTAATGGGGACGAGTTTAACACCTATAGTGGGCGACCCATTCATTAATGGTATTGTTTAACATCATTCAAAAAAACCCTCAAACATTTGGATACCACAGAAAATTTTTAAAAATTAGAGGAAAAAAGCCTAACTTCCTGAGGGTTTTTTGGTTGTCTGGTTTTGAGAGCAGGGGAGGGCAAGACAGCAACCTGATGAAGCATTAGTTTGAGACTGCTCATCTCTCTCTCTCACTCACTCTCACTCACACACACGAGAGAGAGAGAGAGAGAGAGAGGTGTCAAAAGGTTAAGACAGTTGCAATTCAAGACAGACATCTCATGTTACATATGTATTTGATGTTCCTCATTCAATTATTCTTACCTTCTCATAGGCATACTGTTCCTGAAGCATTATTGGCAAACGTTCCAAGAAAGCTCTCATGCAAGGAGCCATATTTAAACCTAAAACTCCCTGTTGTTTGAGTGCAGTCCTACATGTTGCAAGGACATGATTGGAAGAGATCCACTCTGATGTGCAATTCACCACCAACACATCCTGTGAAACAATACAATCATAAGACATCTTATAGGCAAACTATGTACAACAGAATTCTAATGACTCAAGCTGCTTAATTGACAGCATATATGTCTGGATAACATGGAGTCAACAGAACAGGGAGAGAGACATGCTAGCAGTTTGTTAGAAAGGAAGGCTTGGGTAAATGGATTTCTTTTTGTAATAAGAATCTTCCCTTACTACTCACAAATTTAACTCAGAAGATCAGCACTTCTAATATACAATAATACCTTTGATCTATTTGAGCAAGCAGCTACTCCAACATCAGGGATCCATACTGCAGTCTGAATAGCTCCAGAACCGATCACAGCACTTTGTAATACAGAGCCATCCTAACACAAGAAATGTTTTAATCAATACACATTTAGTTATTTAAACGTGTATATTTACATTCTAAAGGATGATAAATTAACATTCCCCCAAATATTTTAAAAAAAACCTGCCTGCTTAAAGTACTTTAAACCCCTTGAACTAAAATTCCTCCTGTGCAGTCAGAAAGGCATATCAGTTTTTTTAAAAGTATTATTAAAAGTTAAAATTAGCATTGAAATAACATCTTCAAGGTATTTTATACAGGATCAACTGCCTGTCAAGAAGGCAAGTATTATTCCCTTTTTTCAGAGGGGAGAAACAAAAGCATAAACTGGCTAAGGACCTGAGGTTAAAAATAACTTGATCAAGGCCACATAATCAGTGGCAGAGCGAGAAGAGACTTCACGTATTTCCCCACTCCCACCTTGTATTCATTGTTCTTGACTATGCTGCCTCTAATTTTTATAAGGCATTTATAAAAGAAAACTATAAAGACATAAAATTATCTTTTAATCCTAAACATACGTATTTAAACAAACTTAAAGAAATATAACTCAAAGACAACCTTACCCGTAAAGACCAGATGTTCATGAGCCCACCGAGCCCACCAGACACTAAGGCCAGTCCATCAGAGCTGAAGGCCACAGTCCGAACAGGAGTAATATGTCCTCTCAGCTGATAAATGCACTTGGCATCTACTGCTTTTCTGTATCCATCCTGCAAATTATTTCATCATTATGACACATCCTGGACTACATACACAAAAAATTGTGAACAGAAAAGTGTTTTAGATTTAGACATATTTGCAACCAGTGTATGGATTTTCTTGATACAACTTTTTTTATTTTATCAAGGAAAGAAGATGGTACCCTAAGAAAAAAGGTCTTATGGAACCATTCAAGCTGATACAATAGACCACTGGCACCTGCAAAGATGTTGCACGCTAAGTAAATGTAACTAATTGCATATTTATTTACCATACCTTGGTTTTGTTTGTATTTAGTCATATTTTATAAGGATGTCATTAACTTATTACCATCTATATTTTCCTCTTAAAAATACCATAAGCATTCAAAACCACATTAAGCTGGATCTTTCCATTTTAAAGAACGTTTTAGTTAAGATTAAGTCAAGACGAATTTCAGTTATGCTAAGAAACTTTCAATATTATTTTAGTTCTCTCTTTTGGAAATAAGTGCATAATTTTAAAATAACCGGATAGCATTACCGGAGTTATAGCTAAGTTCAATAGCTCTTGCAAATAAGTTGTTTTTAAATCTTGACCTCCCATTTAGAATCACAGAGCTTAAGACCAGAAGGGTCCACCAGTTCTTCTAATATGACCTCCTGTAAATCACAGGCCACCAACCCCTCCCAGCATTCACACACTAAACACAACATGCAAAATTAAACCAAAGAATTTCAGCCCACAGGAAATAATACTTTTGGGCAAAGAATAGGAGGCACCGAGGTGCACCAATGCCCAAGATACCTGCAATGGCAGGGAACTGATTAAGAGAAGTATACCCAGATAATCCCAGCAAGTACTCTATGCTACAGAGGAATGCGAACCCCTCCCACCTCCCAAGGTCACAGACAATCTGACCTGGGGGAAAATTCCTTCCCAGTATCATATATGGAGACCCTGAGCTTGTGAGCAAGAACCATGTCCTGCCTTGGAAACACCTGCATGTGCAGAAACCGACAAATTAAAAAAAACCCAACTTTTTAAAACAAAATGGTTTTCAAACATTTCTTTCTTCTCCCTCTCCACTTTTGTAGATACTTCAATATCTTGCACGAACCTTTTCCTATAATCTTAGAGGAAAACATAGATACCACTAGATTAGGATTTTCTAACATTTGCTCTACGGTCTTTACCTTGCCATTTGTTTCCTGGTCCCACCATCCCTCTGCACTACTTGAGCTGGGCTGCAATATAATCAGCATGTCCTGAGGAATACTCCAAACACACACTAAGCCATTCTGGCATCCTCTGAAGAAAGTTAGAATAAATCATATGAAAACAAAGTAAAGATATTAACAAACAGCAACAATCAACATGTTCTAAAAGTATGTCAGTTTGTTATAATACACATTTATAGCAAGGTAATTAAAAAAGAATCTTCTTAAAAATAAATTCCAAGGGCAACAGATCATTTTTTAAAAGGTGTATACAGATTTAGGACTAATGTTCACTGGAAAAGTACAATTTTCCTTTGTCTTTTTCTTAATATTAAATTTCACCAAAACTATTTTCTCAGCACCACTACATTTAAAAGGAAGTTAGTGAAGTACATCTCCAATACAAAAGGAAAGTTGAGGCAGTTTGGAAAAAGGAAAAATTTGTTTTTCATTGTACTGTTTGAAATTGTATTAGATTCTTTAATTCATTTTTTAAAGCTCATATGCAAATTGACAGTGATTTCTTTTTTTGTTTGTTTCTGCTCAAAATATTTAGGAATAACCTCCATAGGTTTTCACCCTATTTTTTACTTTAAATATATTTTCATATTTAGCCTTATACTACCCTGCCATCAGAATGTATAGGTCCCAAGTGTATTTAGCAGGACAGGAAATATTTGCAACAATCGACATAACTAGCACATTCCACAACATTCCATCAGCCCTGGGCAGTACATAGTGCAGATCCCTCTAGAGAAAAGCCTAGTGGAGGGAAAAAGCTGTTGGTAGTTCAGTAATGGGCACTTTTTTTTATTTCAGTCAGTGCTGAACCAGCGTTCTACAATCCCTACAATGAACAGCTTGTTGAATTTAGTTTGTTTGCTTTTAAAATTAACCCTTAAAGATGAAAGGTGCTACATAAATCCAAGTTGCTATAAATATTAATAATTAGTTCAAAGACTATACAGGAAGCATTAAAGCAAAAACATTAACATACGTAGCCAGTGACAGCTGCAACTTGGGTCCTTTCCCTGGAAGGCTGCACCAGGTAATACTATTCACAATAGCTGGATGGGAGAGTGAATGCAAACGCCTCCAACATCCCCCCATAGATCTCCAGAGTTTCACGGTTTCTTCTTTGGCACATGTCATGAGAATCTTACCAGTTGGATCCCACTTCACACTAACAATGGTGTCCTAAAGGATTCAAACAACAACAAAAATGATTACAAGATTTAGTGTCTTCATAATGTGACTGTTATGAAGATGAACATCATACAAATACTATTTATCTTCTAGCACAAAGATATTAAGCTTGTGAACTTCATATATACATCAGCATCTAAACCCCAAAAAAGGAACTATATTGATTTGATGCAGCAATTTATAATTCAAATGAAGTCATACTTGGGGTTATCACAGTTCTATGAGAGTGCGAGAAAACAAAAGATCCTGTTTTCATGCAAACACTACTAATAATAAAGAATATAGGAAAAGAGCCATAGAAAATACATGGCAAGCAAAATTCTCTTTCTACAAAAAGTTTTTCAAAGTATCCTGAGAAGCTTTATGCAACATTTTACTTATGAAGTTGTAATATGAAATTACTCCACTGACATAAAGAACATAAGAATGGCTATACTGGGTCAGACCAATGGTCCATCTAGCCCAGTTATCCTGTCTTCTGACACTAGCCAAATGTCAGGTGCTTAAGAGGGAAATGAACAGAACAGGTAAACATCAAGTGTCAAGTGACACTTATTGAACTTCCTGAAAGATGCGGCATAAAAGATGCAGACCAGAAGATGGAACAAAAGTAACTTTCTATCCCCTTTTCATTACCTGGATTCCAGTCTGCTGTAGGGACCAAAATGGATTTTGGCATAAGTCACAACAGCACAGGAAGTTCTGTAATTTATGGCAGCCATTCCCAGGCTGTTTATGGGTTGCACTGCAGATATTTCTCCTCCTGCTTCCAACTTGCTCCCTCCTGTGCCCGAGATGCTCCATACACTGGGACTTGTGAATGGAAGAGCACTGGGTCTGCTTACAACCGCCCTTCACTGGGGGAAATTCTCTTTGCAAATCATTTATGCACTTTACTGGCCACTAGACTGGCATAAATTGTGCAGAACAGGGACTTAAGCAGCAACGTCTGAGTATTGTGAGAAATATCTTTTACATTTCACACTAACTTTCTTTAATTTGGGGGTATGGTGGGGAAATCATCTATCATATAAAAGATACAGTTTAAGTAAGACAATTTAATGACAGGTCAGTATCTAAAGATTTTTTTTTTAATTTGTCAAATTGTTCATAGAGAATTACACCTTTTTTTAGATCAGAAGTGCACAGTAAATCATGAAGTGCATTCTGGTTACACTATATATATATAAAACATACATTTGAGAACTCTTATTGCTATCTTTCTAACAAATCACCTGGACTTACTCTGGTCTCTAAGTTTATTTTAGTTTAAAATGTATATCTGACCTGATGTCAATCATCAGGAACAGATGAGTTTCTTTAAAAAGTGGGATATTACGTTTTAAGTTATTTTTATACATAATATTGAAATGAAGACTATTGTTTAAATCCAGAATTCTCTTTGGGGAAATAGGAGAGTATGAATTAGTTTTCAAGAAAATTAACTCTACCTTATGTGCATCAACTAGAACAATTCCTCCCTTTTCAAGTGGCTCCTTTGTACCTATTAGTAATTTTCCATCTGAATAGCCAACGGCAAATGGTCTGTCTTCACTGAACCAGGCAAGGCATGTGACAGACACTATGGACACAATAAGCAAAAATAAAATATATTAAATTACAAGCTGAACTTTTCAATTCAGATTGAATTTAGCTCACCAGAAGTTTTTGTATTGTAATTACTTTCAGAAAACAAAAATTACATGACCAAAAAAATACATTAACTTTCATGAAAGCTAATGTATCTGTTTACTTTATGATTTTCTTTTATGCCTATCACCTTAGATTATTTAAGTACCACTATAGTTGTACATTTCTATCAACACAGCTATTTTATAGGAGACAGTACCACACAAGATTTTCATAGTAGTTTAGATAGAAATGCAATTCTAGAGATCCATTTCAATAAGATGGGCTTAACCTAACTATTTACCTAGCTACCCTTCAAGTTTTATTTAATATAGTATTGCCACTTCTTTTTTCTTCTTCTACGTTTTAAGTGGGATTCAAAATGGACAGTCCTTGTCTATTTTGCATAAGATGACCAAACCACTTCAGTCCCACGGCATTCCACAATATTTAAAGCCAGAAACCATGAACTTCCCACTGCATCCCTTTTATTAAAGTCACTATTCATGCGATTTTTCCCCTTCTATTTTTAATTCATGCATTTGCTAACTGTCTATCTTAAAGAGGGAAGCAAATAGCTTTCCTGTTCTAGCCCTGATTACTTCTATGCTTTTCTCACAAAGTCTGTGTTTCCTTTTGGGAAGTCTCTCACGATTTCACTATCACTAACAAAGGTGCACCAGTTACAGTGAGATTGTCATCCTTCCCCTCCTCCCCCCAAACAAGCTGGTGTAGACAAGCTCAGAGGGGGTCTGTCTTTCTTTACACATCCAACCTGTAACCGTGAGGAAAGGGAATCTTGAATCCTACGCTATTCACATAGCAATTTAACAACAACAATTACACTTTTTGTTCGTTTGTTTTTTGAGTGCTTTTTTGAAGAAGTGGCATTTGTAATTGTAATAAAATCCCTGTTGGAAGTTTAGGTATTCAAAGAATAAAAATAGTTACCTATTCTACAGTAACCGTGGGCTTTCAAGATGTGTAGCCCTACGTGGGTTCCACTTCTAGTGTGCATGCATCCCATGCACACAAGATGATATTCTTTTGGCCAGCAGCATGTATTGGTGCCGCATTTGCATTCTGGCTGCCCTCATGCCCTCCTTCTTATGGGCATAAAGGACAGAATGGGTCAACTATCCCTCAGTTCCTTTACCATCTGGACTTTATTGGCATAGGACTCCAGAGTAGCAGGGAAAGAGGGTGAGGCATAGAATACACATGAACAACATACTGAAGAACCACAGTTGCAGTTTTTTCTCACATTCATTTCACTTCTGATGACTGCAAGCTGTGAACATATCAGCAAGTGAGTGCTCAGAGTCCTATTTAAATAGTGACTGCAGGACATAACTGCCTAAGAAGGCATCAGATCTTGAGGCCTCAACTGATGAATAATGCTGGATGAAAGGTGGAATGATTTCCATGTTGCTGCCCAATCATGGGTTGGATATTGCCTGACCGAGGGGAACCATCCTGCTACCATGGCAATAAGAAGAAACAGAGAGACAGCTGAGCCTGTTCCACCTGTTATGTCCTTGGCGGTGGAGAGTTGGGGCTGGGGCATAGGTATCCACAGAGCAGACAGCTCTAACAGACACTGCTGGACAAAAAAATCCAATCTTGTGTTTGTGGGACATAAGTGCAATAAAAGAGGAATATGTGTGGACAGTTCTTCATGTAATTCAAGTGCACTCTACATTTTAAAAAGAGGTGACAACAATTCTAAATTTGCAGCTTACAAGTTTTCTTTAGAAATATCAGCATGATTACCTACCATCCTTTCTGTAGCAATGCTCCAGTTCTAATCGGTGCATGGTTGAAACATCTACAACTTCAATGAGCCCAAGAGATCCATCCATACGACCTACTAATAATACTTCTGGAGTGTCTCCTGTCCATGATGCAGTTGACCCTTCCTCTGGCCAAGCTAGAGCAGATACCCAGTGGGGCTGAAGGTCTAATAGCCCTTTTCCTCCTAAAAGCCAAAAATGAGAACACGTTACTATAATACTTCACTTTACTACACATTAAAAGATCAAGGAGTACCTTCCAAAGAACAATGTTAAGAGACTATGTATAGAACTGGGACATATACATACTACTGATGAGCATTAAATTCTTCAAACTGACATATGGTAAATGATTACAAAGTAACTGGTTACTAACCTGCCATGAAACAAAAATCAATATGTCTCTAAAGGCATCACTGAGACAACTAATCTTCAAAAACATTACTTTAGAAAAAGGTAATTCAGAGGAGAGGGAAGTTAAATTTTCTGAAATACTGCAGTATTCAGACAACAATGCTGTTTCTCCTATGAAGTGTCAGTAACCATATAAATGAAGCAATACACTGCACCAAGCATGTGTCAAGCATTTAGGAACAATTCTTTATGAAAACATCCAAGATTGTCAAAAACTGTAACCAGTGATGTTTGCAAACACTAGGTGTTAGATAGGGATTCTACAGCTGTTTAAATGAATAATGCTCTTCCTTTCAAAGTTAGTTTCAAACGTACCATTTTGAGTAGTCTGGTGCACCTGTGGAAGGAAAATGTTGGAACCTTTTTGAACTGCTTTTTAAAGAAACTCTTGATACAAACTCTTAGTCATACCTTGTTTAAAAGTATTTTACAATCTATAAATAGAATAGTATTTCTAGGCAATGGCTGCTATTGCAGTGGGCGAATATAAAGCCCAGCACAATTTTTTGTAACTCTTTTCTGGTTCAGTGATAAGTTAGAAGGATTCGTATTAACTATTGAGTTTTCAATGCTTGTGCTGTAACAAACGTTGGAAAAAGGCACTAAGGTGCTAGTGAACTGACTACGTTCAGAGCACCTTCTAAAGGATGGAAGCAAACTAACTAGCAAGTAAATCTACTAAAACACCTATGTATACAAAAGTGTCATTTCTCAGCAGTTTTAAATAGCTGTCATAGACACAGGTTATACTATTTAAAATGAAACGTGTGCATCATACCATTAACTTGCCATATGTTCACCATCTTTTCCAAAGCTCCTGCCAGATACTTGCCACTGATGCTCCAACAGACAAGAGACAAGCTAGGGTCACTAGGTGACCCCAGACTTTCTTCTGAATCACCTTCTCTACAATGAAATAAAATAGTACACTTAAAGAGGGAATTTCCAATGGAGAAAACAAGAAAAAGTTAAATCAATTAAAGATCTGAGTCATTTGCTATGATCCCCGTGCTGTTATTGCAGATATACAACCAAAGCATTTTTTCCTTCCGCTTCATGCCTAGTAAATTTGTTAGAGAGATTCTCTCCATCATTAAATATTGAAGCTAGTTTCTAAAATAGACCTAATTCTGACTACATCTGACTTTGCCAGACTAAACCAATCTGCCTGAAACATCACAAACTATCTTATGCCAGAGTAGAGTTTTCTGGAAGTCTGAGGGAAATCAAACAGCGAAGTTAGCAGGTCTAAGAACAAAAGTTAGAAGAGGTACTCTCTCCACTCGATTACTAGCCCCAGCTCTGCCCTGCATTGGGGCAGCTGCTTTAAAGCCAGTTTAGCCAACCAGAATAGCATCATCTTAGTATAAGGGGATTCTTGAGTGTGCAGAGCTGCTGTAGCAGTTCTTACAATCATCACTTCTCTATGACTAGTGCAGGGGATGCCAACAAGGGAAACCCCGCACCTCAGCTATCAAATCAACTGTTGGGACCATTGGCAACTAGTGCAAGTTGCAGTACTCCTCAGGCTGGTCTTATTTATGCTGAAGGAACAGCTCAATAGCAGAATGACCCCAGCATAAGACAGAAAAATGATGGCTTTAAGCTATCGTTGACTCTCCTCACTAGCTTCTGTTACGTACGCCTTTGCTAGAATTGGCAATTGAAGCCACCTCATTATTATTGAAGCCACTGAAAAAGCTTGGCAAAGAAACATCCAGTTAGTTTTAATCTGTTTTGTCTAGGACTGGCTTCATTTACCAGTTATGAAGAGCTGCCTGGTGAATTATTTAGTTTTTAAAAACAGTTTGTGTGTGTATTATGAGTGCTGCAAAATTATTAATTCTGCCAGCCACCTTCTACAGAGCTTAGGGAGAGGGAGGGAGAGAGGGAGAGAGAGAGAGAGAGAGAGAGAGAGGGATATTTCCAGTTGTGTGGAGGGGGAGAGGGGAGGAAGGGAGAGAGAGAGAGAGAGAGAGAGAGACACTGCCCAGAAGACAGCTCTGTTTTAAGTTTCCTAAAGCCCATAACAAATATATACTTCAGGAAACTCGCAACCCGTACATACAGGTACCTAAAACATAAATGCCATGAGGAGAAGGGAGTACTATTTCCGAAGAGGCCAAATAGTTTAGACAAATAAGGAATGGAATGCAAACCCAGAAATACTGAGTTCTATTCCCACAATTAACCCCAAAATTGCCTTAATACGTAGCACATTATAAACATATTTTTGGACCACATCTACGGCCCTTTGAAATGAAAGGAGAGGTTCCCACTAACTAAACGGGGATCAGCCCCTAGTTAGGCTTCTTAACATCCCTATGAAGCAGACAAATATAATTTGAAATACCCCCATGTCACAGATAAGGAAAAATAAGCATTTAAGAGGTTCAGGGACTTGCCCAAGTCACACAGCAATTAGGAAAACAAAATTAAATTCATTCAAAAGTACATTTATGTCAATATATATGTAAGTTTCCCTCAGTCCCTCTTTAAGCTTATATTCTGCTTGCTAATCTTTAAGTTTGTTCTTTGGCTAAATATATTATGACTTAAAAACCAAACATTCTCAGGTTAAAACTTTTTTTAAAAATCTCCTTACGTGGACTACCACCTCCACCTTCAATAAATATTATGTCCTCTCTTCAGGTTTTAAATCACCTCATTTACTTTTGCTCATTTTTGTTATTTTAAACACAGTAAACATCCCAAAGAAGAATACTGCTCTGGCAGTTTCCTGTGCCCATGGGAATGAACCCCTAAAGAATTGCCTTTGTGGACCAATTAATAAGTGACTTTCCTAAAAAAACAACTTACAATTTGTTGAATACACATGTCTGCTGCAATGAATATTGCTTCTTTGTCACATTCCACACTCTTATAGTCCCATCATTCCCACTAGTTGCCAAAAGTCCCTTTTTATTGCACCAAACACATGCCATCACCTGCAGAAATTAAATTAACAAGTGTAAAACCAGAATTTAAAATTTAAGGGTAGACATATTCATCTCATGCGACTCATTAAGTTTGCCTGATTTGGACAAAGCGTTAGCTGTATTATTTAAATCAATTATACTAAACAGAATCCAACAGTGCCCAAGAAGAATTTCCTTTCATTGTGTAGTACTGCATAATTAGATGCATTGCTAGGAGTACTGCACACTGCTGTGAATCATCTTCCACAGGCCACTGTAAAACAGAATAATGACCTAGACAGATTCTCTCTTATGGCTGAACAAAATTAATACATGGGTGCTTTTAAAACAAATGTATAAGAATAGACTTGTAATAATTCAGTTGACTTTGTGTGTTTATGTTTTTAAATCAGTTTCATGAATCCTACAGATTCAAAAGGTTCCATTTCTGCAACTGGCTCTATGTTGGCAGATACACCCGCACGGAGCTCCAGAAATGTCAACAAGATGCTGCTCATGCAAAGCCATTTTTGCAAGATCAGTCCCTTAATTATTGAAGCTGACTGTACAATAAGGAATTTGAAATGCAGTTACCCTCATTCCCCACCCCACCCACAACTCATTTAAATGTGTCATTTTGAGCTGTAACTTACTGTGATCCTCCTCTTATTTACAAAGAGGGATTAAGCAATGTTAAAACTTAATTTTAAAACATCTGTAGCCATAACAACAAAATTCGAAGCAGTAGGCCAAAATCTTCGATAAAAACCAAGTTGCACGGCAGCAACAGGTTATATGTTTCATGGCATACGATGTTCTCCCAAACAGTATTTATCACCACAAACTATTATTCATCTTTTGGGGGAAGACTTTTCTATAAAACATCAGAAGTCTGTTGCTCTACATACGCAGTAATTGAATTACTTGCACTTTTTCTGTGTTATAAAGAAAAAGGTCAATAAAGAATAAATTATACATAAAAATATATTTAGGGAGGAATAATGCTTACCCTATTCTGATGAGCCTCCAGTTTTATGAAGGAGCATTTTCGTAGATCTCCACCCATATCAGCAAGAGTCTGAGGACTAATTTGGTTGTCTCGATCATGTGCTGCAAGAGTTCGCACAAGCTGCTGTGCAGCCCACTGCCTATGTTGTGAAGACAACCTTGAGGAAAGGCAGCAAGCTGCTAATGCATTAGCCAGCTCCAGAGGGCCTACAGCAGAAGGATCATAGGAAGGATGGGCATACAAATGGGCAATTAAACCTGCTTAAACAAAACAATGAGATGATGCCCACATGAATATTGATAGTATAAAACAAGCCAATAAAACATTACCCACATGTTCCAAAAAGAAACAAAAATTCTGCAAAAAGCTTTTTTTTGTTTTTTTTAAACTAAAAATACCACAGTCATCTTAAATTTGGAAAAACTGTTCTAATACAAAGGGAAAAACCAGCCATCCTCCAATCTTCAGCTTTTTTTCCACAAAGCCCTTCAGAAGCCTTTTAAATTAAGAGTGAAATCCTGTTCCTGTTAAAGTCAATGGCAAAACTCTAATTGACGCTAATGCGCCAGGATTTCATCCTAAAACACAGGGCTTTTTAAGGACCAATTCGGCACTGGGATCTATTAGCGTGAATGTCTGCACTCACGTGGAGTCTCCCTAGCAGTCAGTGAGACTCCATGTATGCACAGAAGTCCATGCTAGCAGACTGATACAGAACTGGAAAGAATGAATTTGATAGCTAGCAAGACAGTATCAAGAATATGAACCATGCACAATTGGTTTTATAATTAATTGGTATATAAATGTCTATGATAATTGTTAAGGTATGATGCTAACAACCACAATAACTTTTGTTCTTTCATGTAAGTGCCATAATTTTATGCATCTATGTTAATGATGTTTAAATCCTTAGTTCTATGCCTAATGACACTTCTGTGATTGGTGGCATGTGGAATGGTAATGAAAAGTGGGGAATGATTGCTTTGAGTATGCTGTCTGTCTAATCAGGAATTAGTAAAGTCTGTCTTTTATTGTGGATTGTGTATGCCCATAAAAAAGGCTGGAGCTGGAGCAATCACTGATTGGGATAACTGAAGCATTTTACTTTCTGTGGTCCTTAAAGAGATGAAGTTTTGACATGAATAAAGTCATCCAAGGGCTTTTTCCCCACCTCCAGTGTCTCATTACGGGGCAGGGTTAGAACTGAATGCCTAAGATCTGGATTTTCATACTTTCAAATATTTGAGTTTCTTTCAAAGGGACCACCAGCAGCTTGAAAAATCACACTTTGCCTGAAAATTCTGAGTCTATATAGTTGTAAGTAACACCTAAGTTTACTCTAACTGAAATAAATTAGTGAAAAAATATTTAATCTTTAATTTATTTTGTGCATTTGACAGCAATTTCTGTAGAAGCAGTTTTACTCCTGTGAACATCAATGGAGCAAAGAGACCTCAAAGTAATTTAAAAATTCAGGACATACTATTTAGAGGGTACTCTGACAGAAGCTAGATTCTTTTAATCAATCTATTTTAAAAAAAAATCAAGATGACAATGTAAATTCAAGTTCCAATCTGAGAGAATTTCCTGGTTTATAATGGTGGTTTTTGTTGAGAATTAAATTAAACTTTTGAAGAGTTTAAATTAGTTTCAAAGTTTTAAATTAAACTTTTGAAGGGTTTTTTTAAAAAAAATTATATAATTAATATATGGTCTCAAGCTTAACAGCAGTTTAACAACTCTGTCTGGAAATATAAATGAGAAGTGCAGATTTTTGTGAATTATACTGACAAGCTAATTTTTTAAATACAAAAATACCTTTTTTTTCAATTTCTGCTTTATCATAGTTCGGCCTCAGTTTGGCCCCTTTGTCTGCCAACAATGCTACTAGTGCCTGAGTTACCACAAAGTTGGGCGATGTTATGAGCTTGTTCTCTTCTGCAATTCCTCGCAGAAAGCTTGGCAAAAATTTTCTTTGAATTGGATCATCAACTGTAGTCAAATTTACACCAGTTGCAGCAGAAATCAAGTTCTAAGAGAAAGGGAATCAAGCAAAAAAATTAAATGCATTTAAATGTTTTTAGTCAAACAAAAATAAAATGTAAAACATATAGATTTTTCAAGAACCGCAGTTTATTACTTGTAGAGATTATTGTTTGTTAACCAACATCCTCTCATTATTACATACAAAATAGAATTCAAGGCCTCTATTCCACAAACTGACTGACCTGAATAGATCCCTGTGCCATTATGAAATATGTTGTTTTGTTGCTTGCAAGTTCAGGGACAAAGTTTAATGTATTGTTGCTGTCATCAATGTTAGCTAGGGAATTTAATCTACTGGAGAACTTTGAAAGCTTAGAAAATTGTAGACAGGATAAGCAAAAATTAAAGATGTAATAAAATCAATTACTCCATCTCAGAGTAGTTACAGTTCCTTCACATTCATTCACTCCATAGTCAGTGGAAGCAAAATCAATAATGATTTTGGTGCTACAGAGGTTATAGATACACAATACCTTGCTACATATACTCACTTTTTTCCCTTTTTTCAAACTTGGTCCCACTGTAATATGAATGTACACCTCTGGCTATAGTTGACTCAATAAAATGTAAGTAATTTGTGTAACCAAAGATTGCTCCCTTTTAGAGAGACCTGTTTAAGCAGCAGCAATTTAAAAAAAAAAATGCATGTTTTTCTCGGTAGATATACATGCCTAGCATCCATATAAAGATACATGAAATTACCAATAATAAAACATAACCTTGTACCAAAGCATGAGGGAGAACTCCAAAGAAGGCATAATCTCTTCCACTTTACTTTCATCTAGAGTCTTTATAAAAGAAAGGTGGATAAACATGATCAAGCAGCCCACTGAAATGGAAAAAATTTCTCACATCCAATTGCAGATGGTATGGTGGAGCATATAGTATCCTTGGCATGTTATTTCCTCCTTTATGTAAACCATTTCTCACAAAATTTACCAGTTTGGTTTGCATATAAAAATTGCAAGGGTAAAATACCAGAGTTTTAGGCAAATGTTGTATAGAAATAACAATCCTACCTGTGTACACAACTGTACCAGCAGTTTTGCAGCACTAGGAGTATTTGATGCCAAGCAACCTACAGCAGTACTCAGGTAGGCGAGGCAAGATATAGGCTTGCTTGTTTTACTATGTACTCCTCTAGAACGCTCTGTGGAACAGGACATAGTGGAAGGACTTGTGGAGAGGCCTGCTCTTCCAGCTGCAGCCAGGCACATTAATCGAACCAAAGTTCGGATATCTGTTAAACCCAAGGACTCAAGGCCAGCTGCAAGACTACAACTGGACCCACTGTCAAAAATGCACAAAAAAAAAAAGCTTTAGTTTAGGCTGTTTTTTTTTTTTTTAAATATTAGGTACATAATAGGAAATTTCATCTTGCATACAATGTAACTATTAATATGGCTTAGTAATAAAGAGAATACTGCTTTTTTGATTAGTGGGAAATTATTGCCCTGAAAAAGGGTAGGAGAAAGGAAGTATTACCTCCAGCTTACAGATATGGACCTGAGACAGAGCCTTGATCTTGCAAACACCAGTGTACTTAACTTTAAAAATGCGTGAAGTTCCATTTCAATCAAAGGGAATACTCAGGCTTAACATTAACCACAGAGATAGGTATGTGCAAGTCTGGGAACTCAGTAACTTTTTCACGTTTGCATCTGCATCCTAGACACCCCCGTGCTGTGGTATGTATGAGGGCCATACAAGACCTCTGTACAGAGCCAGGAATTTAACCCTGATTTCCTGAGTCCAAATCAAGTGCCATAACCACAAGACCACCCTTTATTGATTTAGCTTCAGAAATTCTAACATCTGCATTTCTATTTAGACTATAAGGACTAGAACGTTGCAGGGCAGAGACCCTATTATACCATGTGTTTCTACAATGCATAGCACACACTTAGACACTAATCTCAGTTGGGTCCTCTAGGCACGAACTGTTACATATAAAGGAAGAAGTGTCTTTTATGGAGGGAAAGCGAAGACGCATGGCAGATTGATTAAGAGATGGGACTCAAAAGAAAGCCCCTCTCATAAAAACAGCACCAGATTATTTAAAATGAACACTGGCCCCATCAGATAACAAAACTGAATCCCTAGCAAACAGAAGTTGATAACTAAGCCCAGAGGAGATGAGGAACGTCACGAACCTGACAGACAATAGCGAGAGGGCTCTCATAACCATGGTTCTTGCAAGAAGCACTTGGGCTGCTGCTGTCACTCTTCTTAGTGCCATAACACGGTCATGTGGATTTACTAGAGCAGCAGCTTGTTCCCCCAGGGTTATCCTGCCAGAAGAACTTTTTTCTATGGAGCCATGACAACCTTGAAAATAATAATATATTGATACAATAACACATCTGAATTAGCATTAAACAAAAATAGACAATTATAGCTGATTATAGCGTATTATTAAAAACAAAACTATTGTATACAAATTAATATAAGTTTTACAGATTTCAGTTTGTGATTCCTTATAAAAACTAAGCATTGTTTGTATACTCCTAAAGTTCCACACCCAATTTAGCCTTTTCTAATTCTGAACTACAGATTGGGAACCATTTGACAACAGCCAAAATGAATTACAAAAAATCTTCAAAACAGTGGGCTAGAGACTTAGGCCTTAGTACTACAATTTGGTCTCCTAGTGTGGCCCCCACTGAGAAGTCCATTTAAGTTCATAGACTCATAGGTCAGAAGGGACCAATATGATCATCTAGT
>ML675621.1:5467730-5508578 GCA_007922155.1 Mesoclemmys tuberculata
CCCGTCTCTGAACCTGTTCCAGTTTGAATTCATCCTTCTTAAACATTAAAGTTTATGGACATTAACATTAAAGTTAATGGAACTCCCCCAGGGGCTCATGCTAGTGGAGCTCATTGCAGGACTCAGGCCATAGTGTTAACAGAAAATCACAGATTTAAGTCTTTTGTCAATATAAAGTGTCTTGTCCCTCCATCAGTACAGCTTCTCTAAAAATAGGAAAAATTTAAAGCCTGACTGCATTTCCTGATGTTGGGAGGCTAGGCAGACTGTCTGACTCATTATATCATAATTGCACCTATAAGCATATACCAAAGAAAACAAAATGTCTGTACTTTAAATTAGACTTGAAATAGACCCCGTTCTCTCAACTTACCTATCTGCATCAAAGTCTCCTCCATACAGTTGGTCGCTGTGACCATTGCAACTGATGCTCCCAGTGGATCACTGTCAGGGAACTGAACTGCCTCAGGTACAATACGGCGATCATTTAAGCCCAGGGGTCCAGCCAGTAACTCAAACTCTTCTTCTCCTGTCAGCTTTTCATCTTCATCAACATCCAACATATCCCAATCTTCTAAGATTGGAGAAATAAACTAGGGTTAGGCACAAAATCTAAACTACTGCTATCAACTATGCAATAATGGGATGTATTTTAAATAACAGTGTGCTTGTGCATATAAATAATTTTAAGGGATTTAAGAATCCAGGACTAATGTTGTAAAAATATGAATTGCAATCTACATCCTGATTTTTATTAAAAACAACCTTCATATTTAGAGGCTTGTATAGGTACAGTACAACTGAAATGAAAAAAAACAAATCTAAACTTGCTACATTTGAACAATTTTTTTTATTTCTTGTACCAAAAAGCTGCATGGATAAAATTTCTCAAAAGCGGTATAATGTTATGTGACCACTTGCAGCATCAAATTAACTAGTTATTTTTATATCCTTTAAAGTACAGAAATGAGAAACTCAAACCAGCAGGTTTAGTGCCAGAAGATTCCAAATGCTGCAGTTAGTGAAAAGCCTAGACAGAAAGATGGGTTTTAAATAATGCAATAAAAAAGTGTCCAGGCTCATGCTCAGAAGTATATTCAAAGGAAATGAGTCCCAGAGGCAGTCAATGGGAATGCCTTGCTCTCATATTCATTAAAAGAATTATGAATGTGGTTTTGGGTGTTATTGGGAGTTATAGGTCCATTTTTACTCTTTTCCCATTCCAGGGGCTATATACTTAAATATTTTGAAAGAATAATTTAGAAGTATGATTTTTTCATAAAAAACACTGGTCATTCACTCTGTGACTGACTCTGAAGTCAATTAATGTAGTGCTGCCCTCCTCCACTTTTATCATTCACTTTGTGGAGTGAAACATATTAATTGCCATGCCCAGGGAAACGTAGCATCTGGTGGAAGCTGAATTTGCCCCTGTAACTGGGTACTGGTGTTGAGGCATGCACCTGAGCTTCCCCACTCCCTATTCCAAGGCTCTTCCCCTTAAGGCTGAAAGGATTGATTTCAGGAAGCACATGACAGGTGACTGCAAGCTGCAAGCAGGACTTGCAATAAATAGAGACAACCTCCCATTTGTAGAGAAAGACCCAGGACCAGGGAAGGAACTGGGTGGGATTCTCCATAGGAGCCAGGAAAAGGGCTACCTAGCAGGCGAAAGCTCCGTCCTCTCCCTTTACCAGTTAGCAGAAAGCTGGAAAGTATTATTTTGAGCCTTTGTATCTTGTGTTAATAAACCTGCCCTGAAGAAAGGGATGTGGATATAAACTTGAGCATGAGGGCTTTATTTGGACTATTCTGCCTGGCAAACCTGCTCCCCAGCATAAAGTCCATGATTGCAGAAACTGCTATTAAAACTTTTAGTGCAACCAACCAAACCACCAGTCATTTTATATACTCACAAGTCACAAAGGGCAGGAGAACAGATTTTTTTATTTCGAATTTTAAAAATGAAATTAGCCAGAAGAAAATATTAGAACTATTTTTAAAGTACAACTTGCAGCACACTTTTCATAGCAGATTTATTTGCATGAAAGGAGAGATTACTTACCTTGTACAGTAACTGGAGCTCTTCAAGATGTGTGCCCCACATGAGGATGCGGGTGTGTCTGCACACTCTTGACCAGAGATTTTCATCCACAGATCTGCATCTGCCTACTAGATGCCCCACGTTGCGATATGAGGGCATACAGGTAGGGGTTGATGTGCTGCCAACCCAGTTACTTCTCAACCATGAAGTCCAGTGAGAGATTCCAAGGTGATGGGGAAGGAGGGTAGGCAGTGGAGCACCCATAGGGTTACACCTCCAAAGAACTCAAGTTACTGTACAAGGTAAGTAACCTCTTGTTCTTTTTCAAATAGTGCCCCAATAGATGCTCCATGTCAGGAGACTTCCAGGCAATACCTCCATCATGTAGGCAGCTGAGGGTTTGTCTACACTTACAGCAGCAAATTCGCTGCCGTCAGATCATTTTATCCGGATCGACTGAGCGAAAGTGAAGACCCACTCAATCGATCCAGAAGTCGAGTTAGTAAAACTACCTCCCCAAAAAGTATAGGGCTGTGTTGACGGATATGCATTTCCCATCAGCACAGTATAGTGGAGACGGAGCGCTAAATGGAAGTTACGAAGTTGATGGGAGTTACAGCTACTCTGCATAGCTTGTGTAACTCCTGTTGATTGCTGCCGAATTTTGCTGGCAGTGTAGACCAGGCCTGTGAAGAAGTGGATTTAGTATGGATCATAGGACAGTCACTGTATGTTACAATTCCGGAAGCAGGCACGAAAGCATAACGCTGATAAGACACGTGCGTCATAGACCCAGTGGCTGTCCTGCAGATGTCTGAGACAGGTGTATTTTTTAGAAGGCCTACAGAGGTAGACTGAGCCTTGGTGGAATAAGGAATTACCCTTAGAGGGGGATGAATCCCTGGTGCTTCATAGCAGAAAAAGAGACATCCTGCAGCCCACCTGGACAGTCTTTGAGTAGAAAATCAGATGTTCTTTCATTTGTTCGACAAAGGAGAGGAAGAGTCATGGGAAATCCCAAAAGAGCCTAATCCTGTAAAGATAAAAGGCAAGTGCATGGAGGTCCGCTGCTTCTCTCAAAGAGTGTGGCCTGGGGTAAAACACCAGTAGGTGAATCTCCTAATTAATGTGGAATTCAGGAAAAACTTTAGGAAGAAGGTCAGGGTCTGGACACAAAGTCATCATATCACAGTAGAACACCATCTAGAGTGAGCTTGCCATCAAGATTCCAAGCTCCCCATCTCTCCTGGCCAACGCAATGGTTATGAGGAATGAGGTTGTGAGGGACCAATGAAGGAACAACCAACTCCCTATAGCTTCACATGGGGGTTTCCTTAGAGCATTGACAATTAAGTTGAGGTCCCATAGTGGAGTTGGCTCTTTGAAAGGAGGGAAGAGGTTGAACATGCCCTTGATAAATCTTGCAGTGGTAGGGTGGTGAAGACTGAACACTTCTATGGGAGGATGAAAATCTATGATGGCAGCTAGGCGAAACTTAATGGAGCTCAGCAATAAGCTTGTGGTCATTAAATTCAGCAGGTAATTGAGAATGTGAGCCAAACAGGACTCAAGAGGAGATAAAGACTGACAAGCTGCACCAAGCCTGGAAAAGTTTCCACTTCTGCAAGTCAGTTTTCCTAGTTCTGGGCTTTCTGCTATTGAGTAGCACCCTTTGAACTTCTGCAGAGTAGATGTGCTCTATACCAGAGAGCCACAGAGTAGCCACATCTTGAAATGAAGCACCAATAAGATTGGTGAGGGTGATTGATCAGAGCTTCAGGGAAGAAAGAGCAGCAGCTGTAGAGCTTTTTCTTACTAAATCTGGGCTTTGTCCAAGGAGGTGTTCAGCTGGTCTGGTGGGCTGATAGTGTATTGGGCAAGACCGTTGAGACATCTGTGATTTGCTGTATTTTCTTTTTGTTGCAGCTGTATAGATGTCCAACGCCTGTAGTGTCACCCTGGAGTCTTTAAGAGAACGAAGGGACCCATCCACAGCATCACTAAACAACTTTGGTCCCGCAAAGGGAGTATTTCTGATAGTTTTTTATACTTTCCAGGAGAAGCCAGAAGAGTGCAGCCAAGAAGCTCAGTGCGCAAATACTGCTGTAGCCCTGGAATGGGAAGCTATGTTGGCAGCATCAAGTGAGGCCTAGAGAGACCCCTTGGCAACTGTCTAGCCTTCTGTAATGAGGGTCTGAAATTTTTCTTTCTGCTCCTGAGGCAGATGTTCAATAAAAGACAAGAATTTTAAATAGACTGTGAAGTTATATTTTGCCATCAGGCCTTGATGATGACCTACTCTGAACTGCAAAGAGGCAGAGGAGAAACTCTTGGGGTCTCAAAGGTCCACCTGCTTTAGCTCCTTATTGGATGTTATTGAATGGGATCCATGTTACCTGTTCTGGTTGCTAATACCCACAACAACCAAAGAGCAGTGAGCAGATCTTACATTTGGAAGGGATATGATGCTCGCTGAGGGAGCTTGAGTGTTCGTCACTGCAGAGAAAAACAACTGCCTGATTTGACAAGGTTTGAAGCCCGGTGTCTTGGCCATAACCCATATCTGAGGCAGTGGATCGAGGCTCAGGAAAAACCCAAAAGCCAACAAAAGCCCAAGAAGAAAGAAGGAGAAAGAGGGAACACAGCCCTGACAAAGCATAAACAGTGCTAAATAACAGAAAAAGAAAATAACTAAAAAGTAAAAGAAAAAAGTAACAGAAAATTAAGCAACACGTAGCAAGTGTGGTATAGCAAGGGCACAGGGCACTGGGAAAGTTCTAGAAGGGCACTATGTAAGTGCTGGAATACTCCAGGCTTTATTCCCTGTAGACTAGCCAAAGGGTAATTAGAGTCAGCTGACACCAATTAAGGCCCCACCCAGGTGCCTATAAAAATCCTCTACTCTTGAGAGACAGTGTGGAGTTGAAGGAGTAGGTGTGTGGTGAGCAGAGGAGTGTGTGAAGTGGAGGAGAACAGAACGGAGTACGGTGGTGGGTGGAGAAGAACAGAACGGAGTACAGCCGTGTGTGGGAGAGAGGTGGAGTCCTGAAATGTACTGGGCTCAAGAAGCCAGGAGGACAGAGGGGGGAGAGTAGC
Source organism: Mesoclemmys tuberculata (assembly GCA_007922155.1). Classification (NCBI taxonomy): domain Eukaryota; kingdom Metazoa; phylum Chordata; order Testudines; family Chelidae; genus Mesoclemmys; species Mesoclemmys tuberculata. The sequence continues at coordinate 5,472,871 of ML675621.1, forward strand.
CCAGGGGAAAAGCCTGCAGCTGCAAGTAAGGTGCCAGCAGCACATAGCTGCTACTCAGAGGGCCCCTGGGCTGGGACCCGGAGGAGCGGGCGGGCCCGGGTCCCTACCTCCCTCCCTGGGAAGACAGGGTAACCAGCGACTCCTTGGCCCACTATGAGAGGCAAAAGTGCGAGACCGACTAGGGAGAAGCCGGCCGTTTGCCACACAAGCCACATGGCTGACAAATGGACACTCAATGCCACAGGCATTGAGAAGAAACTGGAGTGAAAGCAGGTCCGCCCTTCCCTACATACCTTAGCATGAGTGTTTAAAGGGTGCAGTCATGGATTCATGGACACTGCTGAAAAAATCTTTGATCAAGAGTGCACTGTCTGCAGACACTGAGCAGTGTCCCTATGGGTGCTCCAAGTTACAAAGTAGTAGTATATTATTGAAGAATTAAAAAACATAACAAAAGTTTCATAAAAGTAACATGTATCTTCAAAAACTTAAGAGACATACCTTCATAGACACTGTCTTGCTTGCCTATTAAGTCAGGAGCCTGGCCTTTGTACCTGCGCCAAACAACAAGAATATTTTATTAAGAGGATACTAAGTAACAAAATGGCTCAAAAAACAATTATATATATATATATATTTTTTTTAAAAATACAAGTTTATTACACAGTTGTATAATGTGCAAAATGTTATCTGAGGTCTGCTACTCAGAAACAATAGTCTATATTCAATAAAAGCCCTATTAAGAGTGGGACCAACCTTAAAAAAATCCATTTTGTGATATTGAAAAAAGAATCCAGTGGTAGTACTCCTAAAAATTCTTGCTTGTTTCTTGATAAAATGGACTTAATTGGGCTTGAATCTAGGCTCCAAGAGTTGTTTCTTACATGTATTTTAGAAAATTATTAAAACCTGACAGGATTTTATTTTCCCTTTCCACAAAAAGTGTGGTCATAGAAAGATTGTAAATCTCAGTTAACACCAAGAATTCTGTAATGCCAGCAAATCAAATTCTTCTTAAATTGCATACGTTGATGGATGTTTTCAATTCTTTCCCCATTTCACATACCTAATGAAATCTCCCACCACAATTTTCCTCTGTACCTTTCTGATGTTGATGTCTTGGATTTACTTTTTAAGGCCAAATATTTCTCTCTGCAGCTGCCACACAATAGGTAATACGGATTTCCACTTCCACATTCACCACCAAACCATCCATCCACATAGGAACCATTGCTACGATAGCCTTGTCGATTTGCACTACGACCACAGCCAGGATGATTTCTTTTCATGTGTTGATTGAAGCTGACAACACTGGATTCACACAATTCACAAACTACCACCTCTTCTCTGTCTTCAGACTCACAAACATGCTGTATAATATGATTTTCATATAAAATTACTAGGTATAGAATAAATATGTTCATATCAGAAATAAAAGTACTCCTATTTTTATTAAGTGGGTTTTTTTTATCTACGTTTGTTGAACATACATGATAGTATTTGTGCTATAGGTTTTAATTAGAAGCAGATCTGACGCAGATAAGTTAGTTTGTGGGGTGAAGGAAACTTTCCTTTTTTGACTGTCGTGCAACATTTCCATAAAAAAAATCTTATACTAGTGCACTCTCTCACCTTGATCAAGTCCAGTTTAGCTAGCCCTACTTTCTCATGTGTAATAAATTGTTCTTCAAAACAAATATCAGTAGTTGATCTTTCAATTTATGCTTTCACAAGGTATACAAAGGATGATTAAAAAAAAGGGGGGGGGTCCCACTATCAGAACATCTGCCTCTAAATACCTTATAATCTAGTCCTCAAGCATCATTCTGCTTCAGCCCATCAAAGACTGTCTTTAGGAGTTATTAATTTCTCCCTTAAAACTTGGCAGTCTGGATACAGAACAGAGAAAAAAAATCTAATAACTGTCACAGTTGGCTTCTACAATCAGTGAGTGACAATGATTACTGCTCAAGTCAACACATACTGTACAACAAGGTACCTGAATTTGGAATGCACTAACCTAAGACGACAATTCCACCACAAGCTGGTACTACTGTCAAGAATCTCAACTTAGACAGACTTACTGGGAACTTAAATACAAAATGGCCAACTTTTCAAATTCTGCTTTTGAAACCGCACGTGGAAATATTTGCATATCATCTGAATATGTAAATCAGGTAACTGCATTATTTGGGCATAAAAAAAAATACACAAGCTTGGACTGGGCATGCTAATTTGCAAAATCAGCCCCCAAAGCTGCACATACAACATCTATGTAAACTGCAGTTATTAAATTTACCAATCGCATTCTAATTATAGGGAACACTGAAAATACCACAATAAAGGCAGAACCTACTGTTACCTGAATAGCAAGACTGAAAACAGTCACACTAAGGTATGTCTATTCTGACGGTGGCAAAGTCGCCACTGCCAGATTGAACTTTCTGGATCGATTGAGCGGTCAGTGTAGACCCGATCAATAGATCAGGAAGTTGACTGAGTAAAACCGCTGCATCGACAGGAATGCGGTTCCCATCAGCACAGTGCAGTGAAGATGGCGCACAGAAGGGAAGCACAGCAGAGGATGGGAGTTACGTAAGCTACTCTGCATAGCTTACGTAACTCCCATCAACTGCCACCAAATCTCCAGGTAAGTGTAGACCAGGGCTAAGACAGCAAGTCTAATTCACCTTGAAATTACACTGCTGGAAATCAGGACTAACTCTACTGAAGTTAATGGAGTTACACAGGTGAGATGAGAATCAAATCAACTTTTGCTAAACGTAGTAACGATATTATAGGACACTTTCCCAAAAATGACAAAGCCTCTCAATCCTCTTCATATAGCCACACTGAAAAGAAAAGGCTAGAGTGAACTAATGGTTCCCTCTAAATACAGAAAACAAACTTTCATTGCTATAAAGAAGATACAACTGAACAATGAACGGGAACTTTATTCTCCCCTATCAATTTTGTTTGTTTGCTTTGTTTGTTTTAACTGAAGAATAGTTAGCAATTTATTTATCCTTATACTGCTTTATTCCACATAAATTTAGCCATCTAGTACATGCATTTGTTTTCTAATATTGGATGTCATGACCAAAATAATTTCACTATTGTAGCACTTATCCCTTTTCTCAGGGAAGAAATTAATGAAGTATGTGCAGAGGAACACAGCAAGAATCAAAGGAACAAATTAGTTGTGTACAGCTCTCTTCTGTAGTGAGACTACAGACATCAAAGTGGCTTTAAGCTTTAAGCAGCACTACAGTTTAGCAACTCATTATGTCCAAGCAGAAAGCGATTAATGCAGTGTGTTATTTTAATTTTAAAAATATGATTTTGCAAAAAGCAGTAAGAAAGTCAAAGCAGCCCCAGCTGCAGTCACACACACCCAGGTAGGCCAATCCAATACCTCTGGGATCCACATTCCCAGAATATCATTATCACTCGCCAGGTCCTGTCCAAACATTGCTTCCATTGCTTCATCATCAAGGTCAATTTCTAATTCTTCATCCAAGTTGAAGTCATATAAGGCTCCTGGATCTTGCTGCAAAGATATTCCCTCTCGCCGACTCTGATTTCTGTGGGCCTGTACGGAGCGGTATAATCCCGCTCAAATCAAAGAGAAAACACTTTTTTACTCTGCATGTAAATAAAAAGATAGCACATTCTAAAGCTTTTTTAAAATACTGCTAGTAAAATTAATATATTTTTATTCATTATTGCATACAAGAAATTAAGCTAAATATATACTGAGGTATGTATGAGCAGGATTTATATTTTTACAGCTTCACTTTAGGTACTAAATACCTTCTTCTTGCAAATTTACCAAGTGAAGAAAGATATCTGAACCATTTTAGAGCACTTACCAGCACGTGCTAGCAACGTCCGGGCAGCTAAGTCAAATTTGTGTCTCCTTGTTACTGCAGACCGACCTCTTGAGGGGGGTCCACTTCCAGAAGCTGCATTCTCTGCATGATCCATATTATCAGGACTGGGAGAAGAGTTTGAATATTCAACAGGTAAACCAAAAACGTTCTTTTGAAAGTCATGGATTATTTGTGTATATTAAGCATGGATCGTACCAAAAAAAAGTGAAAAACACTGATGGTAGTATATTCAATTCTCTCTTCCCCCAAAAAGTAACTTCAGAAATTTATCATCCTGCCACCAGGCTTGTTCATACTAGAACTCTCATTAATAATGAAAAGGAGAACACATGAAGGTCAGTGTGTCGTTCTTCACTTACTCTGTGCGAACTAAATATTGCAGGAGTCTCCTATAGCATAAACTGGGAACAATAGAAATAGCAACATCTATTTATCTCCTCAATCACTCTCGCTTTTTGACAAAACTAAGGATATCCGTATGGAAAAGTACTCTTCAAATGTGTGACTCCTAATTATTTTGCACTTAAAGTTAAGCCTCTGTGACATCATAATTATCTCTAGAGCCAGTAATTGTGACACCAATGGAAATATCTAATCAGGATTAAGCAACCAAACGAGAAACTTTGAAGACACAATGACACTGTTTTCACACAAATAATACTTCCTATTAATAAAAATCTGAACGGACTAGGCCTAGGATTTATGAGATAGGCACAATTTTTTCTATATAAAATGTTTTCCCTCCCTCACAATTTTCAGTATCTGCTCTTTAAAGGACAGAATCATTCTTATGAGATAAATATCAATATAAAACAAAACACTATTCTTTCCTTTCTGGAGAACAGAGTTTAAATATGACTCAGGTCAAGAGTGTAATTAACATTGTGGGCTTTAGTTTAGTTCCTGATTGATGTATCTCTTCATCATAAAGTCACCACCTAATTTAGCACAAACCGACAGTGCTACTGACTGACAGGTATTAACACTTATCCCTTCTCAGAAGTGGGCCATAATTTAAAAAGGAATGGCAAATAAGGAATGCAGTGGTATTATAAAGCTTAGAGAGAAAACATGCATGAGCACTACATTTTAAAAAAATGAATAAATTAAAAATCAAATAATTTTCTCTTTTCATTGTAGTCAGACCATTAATATCAAATGGTTTAAATATCTTGGAGGGGAGTATATTAAGAAAAAGGTAAACTGAGTAAACACAATACTGTAAACAAACATATACAAAAACTAATTTACTGACAATTCCATTTATGCACGTATATGGTGTTACAAAATTAATTTTAAGTGCTATTTCTGAGTCTTCTTTTGGCAACTACCAAGCTGCTGTAACATCAGCAGCAGGGTTTGTTCAAGCAGAAGGAAACTACATTTTACCTTTCACTGAAACCCTCCTCCATTTCAGTGGCATCAGCCGAAGGAATATCTCCTGGTGACTGCAAATAACATTGGTCACTAGATTTACCACTGCTTCCAGAAACAATTGTCCCATGATGTGAATCTGCAGTTCCTTCTGATTGAGGCTCTTCATCTTCATCATTCCCAGGATGCTCTATCATCCACATGGCCAGCACTGTTATATTCTGAGCATCTGCTTCTCCTCTTGCACCTGAAAAGAAAGAAAATCTTACCTTATAATTTTATATCACTGCTGATGAAAAAATCCATTTACTCTTTCCATAACTGGCCATGGAATTTGAGAGTTCAAAGCTTATACATATAGCATGTCATTAAAAAATGAGTTTCATATTAAACTGTGTTTTCAAGTGTAATAGATATTATATAACAAACAGATCACCTGTTGCTTCCATAGCTTTTGCAATCTGCCTAAGAGAGAATCCCATTTCTAACAATGGAACAGCAATGGCAGGTGGAGGAGGGGAAGTTGAAAGCCGACTACTTGGGTCTGACAAAGCTGAGAAGAAAGAAAGAAAAAAAGTTAACTGATGGTTGCATAAATTATCAATATGCTTTTGCCTTTCTTTGGTCTTTTGCATTTCATCAGGCTTCTTTAATCATTTAGCAGCAATCCATTATTAGTTGAGGATTAAGAATTAAAGAAAATTTGTTCCCTGATAATGTTCCTTCTAACATCTCCACTAGTTCGCAGCACTGGATCATCTCCTTTCTGCAACAAAACCAGAGAGAGTTCCTCTTCGTTTTATTGGCCAGATAACGGTTTTCAAGACTATATAAACATATACTTGATCTATTAAGATTGGTGCAATGTCAACATTTTGAATTTATTTATATATATACACATCCAGTTGAAACCCTACCAAACTACCCTCAAATGGGTTGGACTAAAGTTCAGCTTGGTTGGACTTGGTTCAGAACAACAACCTTCAGGAGAACACACCAAGATATTATGCCATAAGTAGCAGCTAGAGCAGTGGTCTCCAAACTTTTGGTGTCACGTTCCCCTTATCTGGTCCATGCCCCCTGAGGAGCCACAATTAGGAGCCAGGGGTGGGGCCAAAGCCGCAGTCAGGGGCTGGGAGCGAAGCCCGTGGCAAGGAGCAGGACCACAGCCAGGAGGCAGGGCTGAAGTATAGATGGGGACAGAGCAGGGCTGGGTGATGCTTCTTCCCCGTCCCAAGGGGGGGCTGGCCCAGGCCTTCCTGCGCCCCCTAAAGATTCTTCTGCACCCCCCCTAGAGGGCCACACCCCACAGTTTGGGGACCTCTAAGCTAGAGACACTTGCATGGCTGCTGAGGATATTTCAAAGTCTCTTTGAAGGGTATGATCTATATTCCTGCAACAGTCTTCTAAAGGAAAAAAAACTCACCTAGTGAGAAGAATTGTTATATCCTTGAAAAGAGCAACCTCTCTCCAAGAACTACTGCCTCAAACTTAGAATAAAAAAAAAGGGTTTACTCATTATTTGCCATAAAGGTGAGGATTAATGTCTGAAAGCACTAAAGTAGCAGAACTTGCTGCCACCTAACCCTGATGCTGAAGGCAAAGCACGTGGAGAGAAAAAAACAAAAAACGAGGCAGCCTAATGGCTGAACAGACAAGTTGCTAAGCAACTGTCTGAGTTGCTGAAAGGAGCACTGCAGAAAGGAGACAACCAGAACAATGAATTAAAAAGATGTTACAAAGGAAGAAAACATGTCATATTCTTCTATTCTGCATCATTCTGGAATTTGAAAAAAGTCTCTTCCCCTCAACACTGAACATCAATTCTAGAGGAGAGATTTTCATTTAGTTTTCATGTTAGTCACTCAAACATATCAAGTGACTTTTCTTAATATTATGTTATACTATTAGAAGGTGAACATTTTACTGAGTGATGTCACTGTTAACTCTAACATTAGGAGGAGTAGAGATTTCCTGATGCAATGTACATATTCTAATTATTGCTCTTCCAACTGGATATCATAATTCTTCAGATATGAGGAAAGTAGTCAGAAAAAACAGTGCTATTTAACTACTCTATTCAGTTTCCATTTTTTATGTTACTCAAAATAGATGCTTGCCCCTGTAACTCATTGACAGGATTAAGTAGATAGACTGACTTTCAGAAATATAGAGTAATGATGGATATCAGCAAACAAATCAATACATTCTAGTGTTATATAAATGGCGTATTCTAGCTTGTGGTGCATCATTCTTGAAGTCTATTCTGTTAAGCAACTCTGTGAGCAAAGACCAAACAGAAATTAAAATAATATTTATTCATTATTTTCACTATTTTTCAATAATATTACCTGCTCATTCTTGTACATGGCTATCAGTATGCAATCTACTCCACTACTTATAACCACGAATGTTAACTCTTTTTTGCTAGCCTAGCACCCTCATTTGCTGACTTATAGTACTAAGATCTCTGCCATAAGATTTTGGCATGAGATGCACCCTTAACATAGGCTTCAAATCAGTTAATGATGCCATTAAAGCCTACAGTGAACACACTTAAATTTATAAAACTCCTATATTTACTACTAAGTTATTTGTTGCTTACAAATATACCTGTACGATTGGCAGGCCTTGTGGACTGGGAGTCAGGAGAGGTCAGACTTTGCCTTCTTCCCACCTCATCAGAAGGAGATGTTGGTAAGGAGGATATTGGAGGAGTTTGTGCACGTCGTGTTGGAAGTACTGTAGTGGTTGGGTAACTGGAGAACATTTGCCTTTCAAAAAAGGAAAAACGTATTTAAACTATACCACATTGCCAACTGTGGAAGTCTTGCATCATGCCTACTGTTAGTTAGTATTGACCTATTTAGAGAGAGGTTGGGCACTTAAGGTAGCATGGGCAGTTAGTTGTCTTTGACAGCAGTACCAGCACAGTTTCATATAAGGTTAGGAGGCATAATTCTGGAGGGAAAGGCCCTGCAGGGACAACACAATCCCTATGCTGTGGCAGGGGAGCTCAGTTCTGCAGTACACCCCTGCACAACAGCACATAGGAGTGGACAGAGGCAGGATATGGGCTAGACTAGGAGATCCACCATCAGAAGAATTCTTCCTTCCAACTCCCTAGAACATCTGCTCAGGGCTCAGCCCAGCTATCCTGGCCAGAGGATTTGTCCTTTAGGATTGGAACATTCCAAAATGGGAAGTCTTCCAGTTATTATCAGCCTCAAAGCAGCCCCTAAAGATTCCTAAGAAAAGGGAAGATTGGTATGGATCTGCCAAAGCAATAATTCAGAACTGAATTCCATTTAATGAAAAGTAGCTTTCCTTCTTAATTATGAACAGAAGATTTATCCTGTCGTAGATTAACTAGCAGTATCACGCGAACAACTCTCTTGAACCAAAGCCTGATCCAGCTCCAGAATCAACAATGATTCATTAAAAGGTTAAGTGTTGGCGGCCATTTAAAAAATAACCCAACAAACAAAAACCAGGAGATGAGGAAGAGTATGAAGGAGGATATAGGGAAGGATTTTTTAATAGCCTCCAGTTCCAGAACATTCAGATCCTAAGTATACAAGTGCCCCCTGACAGCTCTACTACTACTAAAGCCCAGTGGCTTCTTAGGTATGTTGAGAGACATACAGCCTATATCTATAGAAACAATTCATGATGGAGAATAAAAGTAACAGAAACTGGAGACACCCACCCAACAGGACAAAGACATAAAAAAGTAGTGTATCAAAATGACCCACTTGAGCTAGTAAAGAAGAAATCAAAATTTTTTTTTAAAGTGAAGCACTTTACCGAAGAAGACTAAGAGGCATAACTGCAGGTGATTCTGAAGCTGGCACTGTTTCAGTATCTGTAACTGGAGTAGTAGCAGTAGTAGTGTCCTCCAGAGAGCTACTCATGAAAGATGTAGTACTAGAAGCAGATGGACTGGTAGTAACTGGTGTTTGGGCCTGCTGAGCTTGGTCACTTTCTTCTGCTTGCTGATCTACTTCTGTAACACAAAAAGGATGTTATAGGAACATTAAAATAATGCTACAGAATGAATGAGTGGCTCTACCCAACCTTAAGTTTTGTGCAATGGTTTATTTCCCTTAAAATTTCTCTCATTAAAAAGGAGAAACAGTGGTGTTCATAAACACACACATCCAGATGCACAGACACTTCACAAAAATATTTCTGCCCAATACTTTGCTGACTTAGAAAAACATGTTGGCCAGCTCATATTATTTTCATAATGATGAAAGGTAGGAACAAAACCCTTTTTTTTTTTTTTTTAAGATGTGAAGAGAGGAGAGAAAAAGGTCCTTTCTTCATCAGATCTTATTACAGATGCTGTACTACAGCAGTTCCCTTTTGTCTGAGACATCAGGTTTAAGAGATTAAGACATGAAATTTCTGGTGTGGAAAACAGTTATTTACAGAAATTAATATGTAAAATAAACTGTATAGCTTCCCACAGCAAAATAATTTAGAAATTAAAGAAGTTTCTACATCTAAGTCATTTGGTTCTTTGCCATTTTTCATTTACTTCTTTTTAAAATAAAACAAAAATAGAGGTTCAAAATCTTATTGAATTGCCTGCAACTGGGACAATGAAAAGTAGTTTCCCTGAAGTTGCTACAATGTCATTCTACATACATGCAGAGATTCTAAGACTAAAAAGCAATACTATTTGTATTCTCTCCTTACTCCTTCAAAGTCAGCATTACACCAACTCATTCCAAAAAACTCTGCTCACTGAAGGTTTAAACATCATTTGTGAACTATGTTCAACACATTTTTTCTTAGTCTACAATGACCACTAAACCATGGTCAGCCATGCTAAAATCAAGTAGACCTGTGTCACAATATAATTTTATTGATAAATGTAGAAGGGGAAATTCTTTTTTTCAAAGTTCGGTGTAAACACAAAATCTAAATTTTTTTTCTTCTTTCTACAGGGATGCGCATTCCTCAGGTATGTAGTTCTGAAAGTGTACCCTAAATTTCAACATATATTTTAATTAGCTAAGCAAATCATCAATGTCTATAAATTCTACAGAATGGATATGATTTGCTACCTTCCTTAATTTAGTTGGTTGAGATTATCACAAGTCTCAACTGCTCCGGAAATATAATATTATCTATGTCCGTATCCAAGCTAATTTTAAGTTAACTCTGATTAACTTAACAAATGTATATATTATCATAACTTTAAAAAGGTACCTTGTTTAATTTTGCCACCAAACTGGTCCTCCAACAGCCCATGAACCACTAACTTGTAGATCATGGCTTGTGCTCGTTCCAAATCTGCTAGTCCTAGAGCTCTCTTTATTGGTGAACGCATGACTGCCCGTTTCACCATGTGTCGCATCAGGAACTGCAATGCAGCACGCATTTCAACATCTTCGTGAACAACTGGAGAACTAGCACAATCAGAATTGTGACCATTTTCTGCAAGGACTTTTGGTATCAGTAGTAACTCAGCATATTTACTACAACTAAGAAGAGCACTAAGCGATTTCATAGCACCAAGGTAAAGATAAGATAACTGTACTGCTCTGATTTCTGACTGTACTACATCGTGATTTCTTGATATGTGTTCATGATTCTTTCTTTTTCCGTCTATGGGTTGATGCGGGGACTCCATACCTAGTGGTGATGGTTCTAAAGAGAAGGAAGCTATTTCATTTTCTGACTTGGAACTTGTAGTGGTAGGTCCTTTGATATCATCAGCACTTAGTAGTGATCGCATATCTGATCCAGTGTCCCCCTCCATTTTCTGTTCAACGTCCACTTTCTCTTCAGTCTCATGTCTGTGTTTTTTCTCATGTCTCTTGGCACTTTGTTTTCCCATGTCTTCATGAATACCAGTCAGATAGGTAAGGTCCAGCAACACAGTAGCTGTCAGTCCACGGAATCTTGCAACATCAAAAGGCAGCGGTTCACAGGGCTCCAGATTATACAAGGGAGTATCACTAGGCGACCAAAAAGTTGGGAAGCTTTAATAAAGATCAGAATGACACAGGAAGAAGCAAGTGAGGGATAGACAAGAGGAAAGTACAGGAAATAATGTAGGCAAAATAAGACGTAAACTATAGTTAATAAAATAACTTAAATGAATTGACAGTCTAAAACTTAAATGTAAACAAAGGAAAAGAAATGAGATTATGATCAGAAAACGGGGAGATATGATACTTAACGTAAAGGCAACAAGACATGCATAGATTTTCAACAATGAATGTTAAATTCCAGAAACTTCATCTAATCCATCAATTAGGTAATGACAAGTTTCTGCTGCATTATTTTAAAGACATTTACAATATAATTTCTTATAATTATCACTTAAGCATCTGATACTTGACTTAAGCCAAATTTTATCTTTAGTTTATGAAGCACACACAGATAATGGTGAAAACTCCTGAACTTTTGCAATGTTAACTTCAAGCTGCTGCCAATGTTTTATCAATGTCACTCTACTGCTTGTCTATTTGTTTATTGGCAAGATGCTTAAAACTGATAACCAGCAACAGAAGCATCACTAGCAAAGTAGGGAGCAATTCTATCACTGACTATGAGCCTGTCAGTTTTTAAACCATTCCTGCATCCTAACAATGGAAAATTCAACTGAGGCCTGCCATGTATGAAGGAGTTCCTACCCCTGGGTGACAGATTCTTATTTTAAATATTGCCACAGGAGTCACTGCCTACATCAAAACAGGGCAAATGTAAGAAACCTGAAGGTATATATTTCCCACACATCCCGCAGATTTACAAATTCAAAATCTTCCCTACAGATTTTTGATATCCTCAATATTTTCTTCAGCATTTAGACTTTCTTTAAAAAGAAAAAAGCATCAGTTTCTAACCCTTGTGATGAAAACTACATTTTAAACAATAACCAATGCAGTACTGTGTTACTGAGACTTTGTCTATATATAGATGGATATGGCACCTGCTTCAATTATTTTAAAATTGGTGTAAATCCATTCTGTGGACTCACTCAGATCTGCTTACAGCTGATTTAATTTGGTAACAGAATTAAGTGAAATCAGTTTAGTTAAACTGGCACAACTTTTATGTATAGACATGGCTTTAGTCGGCAGACAGACTCAGGTCAGGTCTACACTTACCTGGAAATTTGGTGGCAGTCAACAGGAGTTATGCAAATTATGCAGAGTAGCTTGCGTAACTTCCGTTGACTTCATAACTCCTATTCTACGTGGCGTCTTCATTGCACTGTGATGATGGGAAAATGTGTTCCCATCGACACAGGGCTATGCCACTTTAGGGGGTGTTTTTATTGTGTCAACTTCTTGATCAATTGAGTGGGTCTTCACTGACTGCTCAGTCAATCTGAATAGAGGGATCTGACAGCAGTGAATTTGCCGCCCTCAATGAAGACATATCCATACACAACAGCTCTAAGGTATGACCAGCCACCATTCATTTAAAAAAAGAATTAAAATTTTAAATGTAATTATGCCAAGAGTCAAAAGAAATTTGTTGTTGATGAATTTCTTTAGAAGATTGGTAATCAAGCTATTTCCAAAAATATACAAATATAGGGAAATTTAATTTTCTGCAGAAAACACTCAGCCAATTTGCATAAAGATAAATATAGGATGGGCAGAGTGGCTGGAAAATTCCATGAGTTTCTACTCACAGAATTTTCTTCAAGTTGTTTCCATGTAAGAGGAGGCACTTAAGGGTCTCTAAAGAAGGTAGCAGGTGCAGCCACCCAGCCCTGCAGATTCATAGGATCTGCTGGGAAGAAAACTCCCAGTTCGATGAAGGGTCAAATGTAGTATTGTTTCTTTAGCCCTCCCAAGCAGACCAGAGCATGAGTAAATGCTGCTTTAAAGCAGCATTTACTTAGATGTGGCTATCCACCACCTTGAGAAGGAAGAATCATCCCACCTGCCCGCTTTGCTCCCTCCTCAAGCGCCATGGATGTCCACAATGACCCAGGGAGGACAGGACAATGTAGCAAAGCCACCACTTCCCAATTCTGATAAACCAAAATAGAATCCCCACCACTTGCAATGGCAATCTAGCTCATTATTTAAAGCAAAAATGCAAGCTATGCAATAAAAGTTTGTATCCAAGAAGCTGTAAATTCAGAAATATAACATTAACTTTTTAATAATCCTATATATAGCTTTAAATATAACCAACACTGATGTCAAATGTAGCTCACAAGCACATGGATGTCTTCAAATTAGGACATGTAGAGTTAAAATTCAGTTTAAAAACTATCTAATCATGTTGATGAATTCCAGTGTTCCAAATGACAATTATATACTGGATATACAAGGCATATTTTATTTCTCTCAACTCAAAGTACAACTGATTTGTTCTTCAAATGAGAATTCTTGAAAGTTGCTTCAACAAGCTGAATGTCCAAGCATCTAGTTTAAACTTAAAGTTACTAGTGACTGAAAATTCATGTTTCAAATATAAAACACGTTACTTATGAAGTTTTCTAAGCACTAAAAATTGCTAACTAGTGCAAAGGATAACTGAACACACTATACCTGACAGTAATCTCTGCTTCATCCCACTGGACCTTAGCAGACGTACTGCCCTCTTTGACCACTCCAAGTAAAGTGGCATGACGTCCAGTTTGCTTGTGTACACATCGGCCTCCGACTCGAAGACCAGCATCAACTCCACCAATCACTGCAAGCACAGGCCACACCTCTACACAGAGAGTCTTAAGCTGAAGTTCTGAGAGGTCAGCAAGACCATGCCTACTATGTTTATTTTTCTCATCTTCTTTATTCTCTCTCTCCTCTCTCATGTCGTTCTCATCGCGGCTTTGGACCGAGCGACTTTTCTTCAGTTTTTGACCTCCTTCTTTAAGGCACATTTTGATTTTGTGCAGCCGTTCCATCATTTTTTTATTGATGCAGTGCGTCCAACGGTCTGCACGATGAAGGATGCGAATAAGTTGGATAGTGGCCTCTGCAAGCACTGCAGCAACAGGACTACAGATTGGGTCACCAGGAAGCAAGTCTCTTGGTGTGCCACGCATCTGCATATCACATATTTTCACCTTAGTGTTAAAAAAAAATATTTCACAAAGTTATGCTCTCAACTCATGTTTGTAAAGCTTATTATAATACTATAGTCTTTCCTGCTGAATTGAAAATTTTAACATTTTTGTCTTTGTGTCACTCCCCCATAAAGGTACCACTAGGTTTCTTGGTATCGAAGAGAAAACACACCTGCACCTCAACAACAAACTCCAATAAACCTGTGAAATGTGGGAACTAAATAAATACATGGTTTTTAAGAAAAAAAACTGTAGGTAGTGCAAAATATTCCTAATACTGGAATTTGCTCCAATTCTACTGACAGATATCTCGGTACAAGATTCAGGTCTTATAGGACACTGATTCTCAACCGGGGTACTCACACCCATGGGGGTACGCAGGAGGTCTTCTAGGACGTACATCAACTCATCTAGATATTTGCCTAGTTTTACAACAGACTACATAAAAAGCACCAGCAAAGTCAGTACTAACTAAAAATTCTTACAGACAAAATGAGTAAGTAAGCAATTTTTCAGTAATAGTGTGCTGTGATACTTTCGTGTCTTTTTATGTCTGATTTTGTAAGCAAGTAGTTTTAATTGAAGTAAAATGGGTTCGCAAGACAAATCAGACTCCTGAAAGGGATACAGTAATATGGAAAGATTGAGAACCATTGTTATAGGACGCTGTTCAGGTTTATCAATAGATTGCAAAATGTAGGAATTTAATTAAGGTCTACTACATATTTTTCTGGTAGTGTAGTAGCAACCCAAAATTCAAATAGCATAATGAATAATCAGTGGTATTCTCTAGATCAGCTAAAAAGCATTCAACAGTTCCATATAGTAGGACAGGTAGGAAAAAATAAGCCCATGTGACCTGTTACTGTTATGCAGATATAAATTTAGTTACCTTTTCTCCTGGATTACTGCTATAGAACATTACACAAGGGTATAATTCCGCTGCATCCACATCTTCAAAAGCTAGTTTTGGCTCCTAGTTAAAAACAAGATGAGAAACACAAACTTTTAAAATAACAACAGGTTTTTAGAATTAGACAACTTTAAGTAATTATTTTTACCTCTTTATAGCCTTTGCAAATAATAAAACTAACTTTTTGTGGTTTTAGCATGAGGCATATGTTACCAATTGCTTACAGTCAAAGTTACTACAATACTACAAAATATTAAACAAAAAAGAAACATGGAAAACAGTAAAGTACCTCTCCATTTTTACCAAAGGAAATAGTTCTAGCTTCCATATCTAATACACATGTGATGAAATCTCCCTGGGTAAAACTGGATAGGGTCAAAGTCTGTTCCCCATTATGGTAGAGATTACCACTGTAGGCTCTATACAGCCACATATCTGAGGTAGTGCGATGGTTAAAGTCATGTACTGGCCAGCGAGACACTCCTACACATGTGCCTTCATTGCCTCGATTTTCCTTCACAATATAGAACTAGAAGGATTAAAAAAGAAAAAAAAATTAATTAATGAATTAATACCATGGCATAATTTAACATACCAATATAATATTAAGCACAGGAATTATTGTATGCAAACAGTCAGGAGAACATACCCTTAGTGTAATATTTAAGGGCAGTTTTAAATACATTATGTGCAAGCTAGTAAAATTTTCATAAATTAAGACCTTTAACACACTGATTGAACACACTTTTCTTGCCTCTAAAATTATATTTTTCCAATGACAAGGTCAGTTGCTAATGAGTGATTTATCTTGGTCTACTAGCAATCACTATAATTGAATATTTGGAGGCCAACAGATATATCAAAAGTTCATGTTAACTTTTCCTGACAGAAATCAAATACCATTATTTGATTATATATATTATTTAATTACATATATTATAATATATATTAGATATATTATTTCCTTATAAGTTAGGAGGTAAGATATAGTTGAATTGATATTAGTCAGCAAAAAAAAATGAGTTTCACTCAAGTTTAAAGTGAACGATTTATCCTTAAAAATGCAAAGTTGCTATCCTCAGAGAAAGAAGCTAGAGAAACACAAACCAAAAATATCCATATGTAATGTAACTACGTTAGTAACAGAACTACTCTGGATGATTTGTTAGAATGACTTTGTCTAACTGAGAAATGTCATTTACCTGCAAGCAAAAATTATATATGCTCTGACTGGAGAAATTCAGATCTATGTAGCTTCATATGGCAGTGTGGCCTTACTTAAAGAACAGAAGCTAAATAGTGTATGTGCATTAGCCTATGTATCTATAACATCCAGTGAAAGTGTGTGCGGAGGCCTACACAACAGGTTTTCATAAATGATTTAGGAAAGCTTTGCCGTTCTCATCCAGAAGTTGGCAGAGCTTCCTGTAACAGAGACCTTGACCTGGGTAAGACAGGCAAGCCTTGAGCACTACAATCATCATCCTCTGTGGCTATCATGTTTTGGCCTGCTTCCTTTTTTTTAATGCACTCAAAATTTATGAAAAAAAATCAGTTTTTTTTTTAAGTTAGTTCTATTTATAGCCACTAATCTGGTCCAGACCAAAGAGTCAGATTCCGATACCTTTCCTTCAGGCCCTATGTGTTTAAAGGAAGACATCATGCAAGTATTTTTGTACCAAATCAGTCCTCTGAGGGAACAAAGATGGAACTTAGATAAAGGTGAGAGAAATTCAATACAGTATTCAACAGTCTGCAGGTGGCATACAGCTGGTTAACAGGCAGTGAAAACAGAAGAATTCATAGGAACTTCTTAAGAAGAAAGGGCTTTTTGGGAGCAATTAGCAACAGTGGAATTCAGTTTGGGGGCCAGGAGTCCATGTTATTAGCGTCTGAGTTGGCAACCTCTATTGTTTGAAGGAATTTGACAAAAGAGTGAAACGAAAATCAGGTGCACTCTACATACTATCTAAGTTTTTTGGATACCAGGATGCAATTGAATAGCACCAACCTGTGTGCTTGCACAATTAACAGAATGTAAATTAAATCTAGCTCTTTTGAATGATGTGGAGGGGAAAGCTTCAAAAGGTTAGTAATAATTAAGCATAAGAAGTAAAGCTGAACGGTGAATTTTAGACTGATTAGTAATGTGATCATGAAAACAGACCTTTGTTTGAGTGAAGTAACTGTGAAGTAAGTTCATAAATGAGGTAAATAACTGGGAGATAGTTTGAATGAGATAAGTTCATATTCAGTCAGATAACTGTGGCCTAAGATGGCTAGGGCAGTAAAAAGGTAAACCTCTGAAATGAAGAGCATGAAGAACAATTCATGCTATTCACTGACACATCAAATATAAGAATGAGACCACGAATTGGGATGGGGGTGTTGGAGAGTGTGTGTTGACTGATAGGTCCAAACACGAGTTTGACAGATCATTTTCTTTTCCGTGCAGGTGATTTTTAGACAAGATTTTGGCAAGAGCAAAGAATGGATAATTCAATTTTGCTATGGCTGCCACAAAGTTTTGACTGTCAGAGAACATAAATCTGGGAGAAAGGGGATAGATCCTTATTCCAAATCCCAAAATCTAGCCTCACTCCAAAATACAATTTCAAAGCATTAGGTGTAATTACCCAAAAATGGGATTCATGTAAAACAGCTTTGCAAAATAGCCATGAAAATTTACTAGGCCAGATACAAGATCTACTCATCGCTTTTATCATGATGATCAATGATAAAGGAAAAAAAAATTTAATTCATCCTTCCCACTCCCCTCAAAGAACTAAAAAGCTACTTGCACTGGGGAAGAAAAATTCTGGAAAGCTGTTTTAAATGTATGACTTTTATATTGACTGTGGATTTAAATGAAAACCATCATCAACAATAAAAAACAACAAAGGACTTCACAGCTGTCAGGTCCTGGTTTGAAGTAGCAACTAAGAGATCTGCTTTAGAGACACCATAAACAGGAGCATTCAAAGCACAGCATTGTGCAGTTTATTTTAGATAGAGATTGGCCCTTTAATCACTAGGTTTTGCTTCTTCCACAATACAGTATGTTCTTGAATACTTATGTATAAAACAGTATTTTCTGAAGTAAAGGAAGAGAACTGAAGATAGAATAAAAATCGTGCATTTTATTCCACATACCTTCCACTGATAACACCCAGAAGTGACTCCTGTGGATGCTAGTCCATATCCTTTACCTCCACTGCCATGGGTTAAAATCTGCCCATTCTCTACTATGCAGCACTGAGCTTTCTCAGGATCAAAGGACACTTCCTGTATAGGAAGATTCTCATCCTCTTCTTCAGATTCTCCTGGCTTCTAACAGAAATGAAACAAAATAAACACTTCATCATTATATATAACTCAGCTCTATCTAATGAGAATTTAAAAAGGACTATTACCTGCAGCTTCATTTCTTGTTCTCTCTCTTTTATTTGAATTGCATATTTAGCCTGAGCTATCGGTGTCTCCCACATACAGTCAGACAGAAGTGAGAACAATCGTTCAACAACCTGTTGTATTAGAGCATACTTCAGATCATTTTAATCCCAAACTTGTGAAGACAAATAATAATAGGTTACAATTATTCTGGTCTATTTTGTAACTAGTTTAAAATCTGTAGCAAGTATTCATACGTAAGTAAATATAGAGAGCACTGAGTGGTCAAAATACTGAAAATCTACCATTCTCTGCTTAATTAAAAAAGTTATTTTATGAGATTTGCTGTAGAAAACAACTTAAAAAGTTTATTTAAAAATATATAAACCTGGGCCATCTGATCATCTTCAACACCAGATTCACAAGCAGGCAACACAGCTTCTAGCACATGAAGTGCAAGGAGTCTGGTCCTTAAATTGCCCACCAGGGGTACTCCTACAAGAGGAAAAGTGCATTACTGACAACCATTAAAACGTACTGAGTAAAACTACAATAATTATCACCATTATAAATTTACTAAAATCAATCATTTTAACAGAGCCCTGAATAAGTGTAATGTGTATGTTAGAAACACACACCCATACATATACATGCATACATACAAAGAATAGATTTTGAATAGATCATACCTGAACAACATTTTTGAGAAGCAATATTAAGAAGCACTTCTGTCCACTTTGGAGAAGCCATTTTTGACTGAATGGCTTTTGAAGAAACAACTCTTCGTAGGAAGACTAAAAAGTCTCCTAGGTGCAATTCTGCTGCATGTTGCTTTCGGAGTGCAGCTGGAGATCAGAATAAAGTTATTATTAAAAATTCTAAGGAATGAATTGATTGATATACCTGCAATAGAAAAGCTACATTTCCTCAACATTTAGGACATGAGAAAAGTCAGAAAATTCAAAGACACTTGGTGGACTTCAGGGTTTGCTTTATTTTTGAGAACAGTGAGAGTCCAAAACAGAATACTGCAACCGTCAGCTGCCAGGTTACCCTGTAAGGCCGTAAAATGCGTATCAGCATGCATCTGGCAGATCATAACTACTCCAAATCCGCCACAGGAGCCTTATGGAACGCAGAGACACTGATTTTAAAAATAAATTAGATATACAGCTACATGTACAATTACCATATCTGTACAAACAGAATATTTGGCACATAGATGATATCATTAGCTATCTGTATGTTCAAACAATGGCACACCTACCTTACTTAAAAATCAGACCCAATATTTTTAGTATTTGCAAGCTTTATGTAGCAGTTTAATTGTTTGGACACATTTGATATGAAGGGTATATTTATAAATTGTTTATAAATGATTAATAAATTTTTAAGCATGTTAGATACAAACAGCGGTTTTAAGATATGATTATTAGCAACCTATTGACTTGCTGGACTCCACAACAATCTGTAGTAATTGATTATCCATTTATAAATGTACTCATAACATAAAAGGTAACCAATTGTCTAAGAAGCTCTTATTTACATTTTAAATGGATTTTTGTCTCAAAATACTAAATCCCCCTTGGTTCTCTGAGATTTACCAAGGCTGATACCACTACTGTCTTAACTAGTTGCTGATTATTAAAAATTAAAACATTAAAATTGTTTTCTATGTTAAACTCAAGCTAACAGTAATAGCCCATGTTATGAATCTATCAGATACAAAACTACTTAAAAAACGAAGACATGTATGAATAGTCAAATGACATCTAAAATTAAGTAAAATTGCATAATCTTTTTTTTTAAACATACAATTTCCCTAGAAATTAAATATTTGTGTATCATTATACAAAATGGGTTCCTTAATGGACAATGCATTATTTGATCACTTTCATACTAGAGGGGATCTTTGCTTAAAGATCAACTATAGACCCTTGAATATAAGGTTAGAGTAAGTTTCTTCACATCAATTCACACTGCAGCTCTCTGCAGCATATGAAATAGGTTGACAGCTATAGAAATTTTCAGTGTGGAATGAGTGCAGACTATGCCATAGCAATCATCAGTGAGGAACACAGAGGAGAATTCTGCCCATAATATGGAAAATTTGGCTCCTTTAATTACAGTTGTGCAAACCACAACTATGACAATCTTATTTTCTGGAAGGGAATAACATTCTCTTCCTAAACATGGAAATGGAGGAAGTGGGCCTGATTCTCCACCACCCTACACCTTGTTTAGTCCTTTACATATGTGCGAAGTGGGTGTAATACTTGTGTGAGAGGAGAATTCTTATTCAGTAGCACTTTAACCTATTCTGCACAGGCAGAAAAGACTACACAAAGGGCAAGGTAGTGGAGTCAGGC
Organism: Mesoclemmys tuberculata; assembly: GCA_007922155.1. NCBI lineage: Eukaryota > Metazoa > Chordata > Testudines > Chelidae > Mesoclemmys > Mesoclemmys tuberculata. The sequence goes on from ML675621.1 coordinate 5,493,862, forward strand.
TCCCACTGTCATTTTTTTTTAAATTAAGAAAAATTTAATTCTAAAATAATAAAAATGGTGTAAACTTGGTACCTCTGAAGTCTTTCTTCTCATTATCTCCATTTAAATCTGACTTTTTTTCTTCTTCTTCTTCCTCATCTTCCCCAAAGGAAGCCATAAGCATCACACCAGCTTGTGATAACAGGTTCTTCAACTGACTGCATAGCAGATCCAGCAAAGACTGGACCACTTTAGGGCTCAATTTATCAGCGTAAGTTCTATGCAAAAAATGTAAAGATTGAAACATTTCAGAGGCATTCCAAAGTAGAAATCATTTTAAGACATGTGAATTGCAAAACTCTCATTATGCAGACATTTAGTGCACATGAAAAAAAGGTACCGTAGCATAGACTGTAATCAGTTCTAGCGCAGATGGGCACTTCCCCGATTACTTTCCTACTCATTCTGCCAGTACACCTCACTACTAACTTTAGCACCCCTGATATTCCAGTCCTCAGTCTCATTTGAGCAAGAATGTCAATGTCTGTTTGACATTAACAATTAATAATTAACAATTAATAATTAAAATTATTTAACTGTTTCATGGTGTGGAAAATGAAGATTAGGATGAGACCAACCAACTCATTTTCATTTGTGACAAACTAGGATCTAAACGCCAGTTTTAAGAAATTAAGGTTGTTACAGTTCAATTGTATAACCACTAAAGATAGTGGGAGTCTTTCCACTGATTTCAATGGGCGCTGGATCAACCCTTTAATGCATAAAATCACATCACCTCCACAACCGTGCTTTTTAAGGACTGACTTGGCAGCTAAGTATTTATGCTTTATAAACATTAAAATAAAGTGATATGTACTGAATATTTAATAGGAATACTCTCGATCAAAATCAGAAATCATTATTTTCTCCACTGTTTATTTCTTTACTAGTTATGCACTTAAAATTAACTCAGTAATAATAAGGCTGGTCTCTTGTTCCAGCAGCAAATGTTAGCTGTGCCCAGGAAAGTCTGTTAGACCCCAGGAAGAAGGCACAGAATTTCCCTCTTGAGTAATCCACTCCATTATTATTAGTATCAGAACAGCACAAATAGCCTTCCTAGAAAAGCTACATGAAGCCTCAACACCTGCTGGAATGAAGGGATCATGTGGAGATCAAGGTCAAGTAGGGAAAAATAGGGAGGACTGGTAAGGCCATGCTTGCAGCCTTTGAAGGCACAGGACGCACTGAACCCAAACTCAAATCCCTGTATGGTAGCTAATTATCAGAAGGATCCACACTGACTTGATTATCACTTGTTTACAATTTTTAAGTCTTTCATTTCTTTTTTTCTTGTTTAGCTAGTGGGCATCTGAGCACTATTCATCCATCAAATAGATCTTTCTTCTGAAATATTTTTTATTTTTAAAAAAGGCACTGCTGAAAGAGCTGCAGGTAGATTACCATCTAGAAAAAAACCCAAAAACACAACTTCAATGCTTACCCTGTGGTGATAGCGAGGATTTGAAGTAATCTTGTACTAGCAACTTTCAAAGCAGTGCTGAGTTGGGAAATACCAGTTTTGGGCAACAACTGCAGTGGTTGTCCCAGCATGGTGTCTGTGCCACACAACTGTGACAGTACATTCAGCAGACCAGTGGAAATGGCCAAGGAGACATCAACAGGCTGGTAGTGTACACTCAGAGCAAAGACCGTTACCAACAGGAGACGCTGTTGTGCTTCTAAAATTGAAAAAAAATTAAAAAAGCTCTTTGGAGTCAAAGCACCCATATGACTCAGAAACAATAACTAGGTTGTTGACAATACCAAAAACGTAGTGCTTATGGAATGTGCCAGAACGAAAGCCCACTAGTTATCTCCTCAACAAATTCAGCATGAGAAACAGTGGAGGTTTTGGGTTTTTTTATTTATTTATGTAGGCCCACTGTATATAGTATACAGGTCCTTTTGGTGTTCTATTGTGACCCCCTTCACATGATGCACTTTGCCCCAAGGAAGTCCTTTGGGAAATGCTGTGCTGAGCTAGTTTTTGGCATGAAAATTTTGGGGTTCAATCCCAGTATGGTCTCTGGTTTTTATCTACACGTATCTCCCTGAACTGATAGTAAGTGGAAGAAATCTAGATTTCCTACTTGCACATGAAGTTGATTGCAAAACTGGACCATTAATACTGATTTTCAATAAGACTTGAAGTCCTGGGAAAGTTCCAGAAAACTGGCAGAAAGCTAATGTATCAATTTTTTAAAAGATTTAAAGGGGATGATCTGGATACTTATTGGCCTGTCAACCTGACGTTGATATTTGGCAAGATAAAGGAGCAACTGATACAGGACTTGATTAATAATGAACTAAAGAAGGGTAATGTAATTAATGCAAATCAACACAGGTTTATAATAACTAGATCCTGCCAAACTAACTTGACATCCCTTTTAAAAAAAAAAAGAGATTAGAAGTTTGGTTGACAAAGATAGGAGTGTTGATGTAATATTCTGTAAGGTGTTTGACTTGGTGCCACACATCTTGATTAAAAAAAACTATAACAATATAAAATGAACATGGCATGAGTTAAATGGATTAAAAATTGGTTAACTGATTGGTCTCAAAAGGCAACTGTAAATGGGGAATCATCATCGAGTGGGTCAGGTCCCACACTGATTGGTTCTGGACCCTAGACTACTCCACATTTATCAATGATCTGGAAGAAACCAGAAAATCTCCACTGATAAAGTCTGTAGATGATTAAAAAAAATGTGGAAGTGTTAAATAATGAAGAGGACAGGTCAACGATTCCAAGAAATCTGTGGCACTTGGTAAAAAGGACGCAAGGATAAACATGCTTTTTAATATGGTTAAAGGTAAATGTATATATCCAGGAACAAAAGAAGTGGGCCATCCGTATAGGATTGGGAACTTTATCCTGGGAAGCAGTGTCTCTGAGAAAGATTTGAGGGTTATGATGAATGATCAGCTGAACATGAGTTCTCAGTGTGACACTGTGGCCAGAAGTGCTAATGTGATCCTGAGATGCATAAACAGGGGAATCTCAAGTAGGAGTAGAGAGGTTATTTTACCTCGTATTTGGCATAGGTGCAACCACTTCTGGAATACACGTGTCCAGTTCTGGTGCCCACAATTGAAAAAGGATGTTGATAAATTGGAGGGGGTTCAGAGAAGAGCCACGAGAACGATTACATGATTAGAAAACATGCCTTATGGTGACAACTAAAGGGGCTCAATTCCATTTAGTTTAACAAAGAGGTTAAGGTGTGAATTGATTACAATATATAAACATGTACATGGGGAACAAATATTTAATAATGGGCTCTTCAATCTAGCAGAGCAAGACATATGATCCCAATGGCTAGAAGTTGAAGCTAAACAAATTCAGACTGGAAATAAGGCATAATGGAACAATTTACCAAGAATTATGGTGAATTTTCCATCACTGACTATTTTTAAATCAAGATCTGATGTTTCTCTAAAAGATATGCTCTAGGAATTATTTTGGGGAAGTTATATAGTCTGTGCTATATAGGAGGTTAGACTAAACTGTCACAATGGTACCTTCTGGCCTTAGAATCTATGAATGTACAAAGATGGTTTAATTATTTCATTTCCATTTAAGTTGCGAGCAAGCGAGCGAGCGAGCGAGCGAGAGAACACAAAGCAATTTCTTCCAGAAAACGGAAACATATACCATTGCAACTTTCATATGTACACATGCCTTCAGTTAATCTTAGGGTACATCTTCACTGATGATGGTAAATTCGCCACCGTCAGACGGATTTCTCAGGATCAATTGAGTGGAAGTTAAGACCCACTCAATCGATCTGGAAATCGACTTAATAAATCCACCCCGCCCCCAGAAAGAGTAACGCGACATCAACGGGAACACATTTCATGTCGGCGTAGCAGAGACGGTGCACAGAACAGACTTTAGGAAGTCGATGGAAGATACGCAAGCTACTCTACTCCTTAGTAAAGTTGCACATAGGCTCAGATCCTTCAAGGTTGCAGAAACAAATGGAGTTTCCTGCCTAAGAGGCCAAGGCAAAAAGCTCTGTGGACGAAAAAGCTGTTCTGCTGATATTGTTTTACTTGGGTTTTCAAAGACTGCTCATCTGTATGAAGGTGAAGTGATCAGAAACTTTTTAGTTTTGGGGGTGGTTTTTTTTTCATGTAATTTTGCTTGTACCGGAAAAACCCATAAATAAATCTGGAGGCCGAAGAAGGCCTTTTTTTCTGCTTAACCTGGGACTCCTACTGAGTTTCTTTCCAGCTAATATAACTCGTATTTCCTCTGAATCGACCATTTCTAGGGCAGAAAGAGTAGTTCATTCTCTATAAACATACAGTGATTGGGTACAGAGAAGTTATAAAAAAGGGGAAAGCCCCCCTTTTTTTCTTCCACTACAGAATCAGTGGAAGTCTCAGTATCAGGGATGACACTCCATCCCTGAGTTTGGCCACTGATGTCAGAATCTATGATTAGTGAACTCTACTCTGTTAACAGATTGTGTCTTCATAATACATGAACGCACATTTTGCATTTTCAGACATGTTCTCCACTTACCTATGTGGTGCTTATTTTCTTGCAGAGCTTTCTCCAATGTAGCAGATAATTGCTGGTAAATCTTATGCACAGCCACTTGGATTTCAATCTGAATATTTCTCTTGGCTGCTCTGATACCATCCTGAGTCAAATAAATAAGTATTGTAATCATCTTATATATTTTAATTTATATTAGAACAGGAAACAGACGGATCATTAAAACACAGGGCTTGAAGCTGCACAATATCCATGCTTTATTTCCTGTGACCATTAGCACCTGATCACTCTTCATTCTCCAAAATATAAACTAGAGGGGAAGCATACAAGGATATCCCAAGAGATGTATCTCTTGGGAAGGAGAAGAATCTGCAATGATGCCACCATTCTAAATTCCTTACCAAATGACTTAATTACCCACCTAAGAAACTGAGTTTTCCTCTTTGGTGATGGATTGGACTGGGAGATTTAGCATCAATTTTAGACTTACCCTTGAAGATTCCTGACCAGTGAGCATGGTCTGGTTTGCTGAGTCCCAAAAGCCAAAGACTCACCCACCCTTGTGGAGGTGTCTCAAGAAAAGCCTCAGCTGGTGTGTATTTGGGGGTGGAGGGAGGGAATGCTGAGCCCTCAACAAGCTATTCAATCTTTGAGTGCCTTCCCCTGGAACAGCAAGAGACTATGAACTGGGAGTGATCATAGCAGCGCTCCCTTTCTGTAGTTCCTGTGAGGGTTTCCTCACAGAAGGAGCATCTCTTTTCCTTTGGCTTGCTTTATTTGGCCTGCTGTACTATGACTGAAGAAGGGGGAACAAACAGCAGTCTGGTGAGTGGTCCAGTTCAGGGATCAAAGCACTGGGAATTTTAACTGCCTACGGGACAGGAGAGAATGGGAGGATGGGGGCACAAGGAGGGAATCTTGTTTGCTGTTGCCACAATATCAATTTTAAAAGCTAGGATTGCAAGGAATAAGGTGGTATTGCTGAACCGTCCTGTTTGCACCACAGGAGACAGAGAATCTGGAGGGAGAAAGGTGTGCAGACATGCCCCAGAACCTTGTGGCCAAGTTTGACTTCTCTAGTATTTGGTGCAGAAGACAATCAGGTAAGAAAATTTACAGGAATGCTCTTAATGTTTGTCACTGTTTTAAACTGGATCAGAGACAAAACACTATCCTCCTTAAAAATTGTTTCTATATAGGAAAGAGCTTGGGGAGCCAAATAAATATTGTTCAAGATACAAAATACACAGTGAGTATTCTAAAGTGAACTTAGTTCTGGTTTGTTTTCTTACTGGCTTTGATACAGACTAAAATATGAATCATTAACATTTTCAAATTTAAACTTTCTGAACCACAAGTATCTGTTTATGAAGACAACTTTCCTGAATGGAAAAGTTTGCTCAAGAACCTATTTTTTAAGCTACGTTAAGTACGTTTCATACCTGATAGTGATGCAATCGGACACTCTCTCCTTTGGCTCCTGCATGTCCAACAGTGCCCAAGCCAAAGCATCCAGCTAGAAACTGTAGTCTAACAGAAGTAAGCAGTGAGGAAGACTGAAATGCTGGCCCTTGTCGGCTTCCCATCAATGGGGCACTACCTTTTTCCTCCATCCCTGACAGCAGTACTAGAATCTGATGAAGTGCTTCCAAACGAACCTTCAAAGAAAAGAAGTTAAATGAAAACAGATTTTGTCCACTTAATAGATATTATATAACCAGGACTGTTAATTGAAGTAATCTATACTTAAAATATCTTAAGAATTAATAATGAAATTACCTGCAAACCATAAATAAAACAGCAGGTAGTTCACCATGAATAGCATGGCCATTATATCATGGAAGAGTATAATAAATCATGGGGATAAAACACTTGTGATTTTTACATTTAAATTTCCTGAGATAGGCTTTTTTTGTTCGTTTTTTTAAGAAAAATTCTGAGCTGTCGACCTGGACGCCTCCTGATCCCTGGGTCACAGCTAAGATTTGTCTACCCTAAGCTCCATCTGACAAATAAAATGCTTAAGAAGTTTTAAACTCCTGGAGCAGTATAATGGCACCTCTAGTTTAAAGAGAGTCAAAGATTAAGTGATTTCATGCTTCCTCCTAAAGTTTTAAATATCCAAATTTGTCTACCTTCAACAATGATGAATTTAGCACACCTGAGATCATTTTCATCAAGTCTAAATATTTCAAGTTTACAGAACAGGACTTTAAAAGCCCTCACATAAAAATTATGTATTCCAAAAAGTACATCTTGCCCTTCTCTCAAAAAAGCTAAGTGAAAAGAATGCTCTTAAAGTTCAGCCTGTTTTACATTTAAAGTATATTGAAACAAACAGCAGTTTCAGTTAAAGACTGCAACAAAAAAAGGAGAAAAATATGAATAAAATATGCTGCTTTGTTCAGAAAAATCTTTCCAGTAGAAGCTAAAGAGTCAGCCCCACCATATTGATTCATTCTAAAGTTAAGATCCATAACATGGATTTAAGACACAAGAAATGTAAAACAGCATAACTAACTTACCTCGGCCCTCAGCTGCTGCTGTTCCATTGCAATAACAGAAGCCTGGGGACTAGTGGACATACTTTCATCAGGCTCCTTAAAACCTGGTGAGTTTCCCACATCTCCACTTACGAAACTGACAACATTTTCAATCAAAGTATGAACTCCAAGGGATTTGGAAAGATCAAAATCAGATTCAACAAATGAGTAAGAGGCGCTGTACAACCAATCTCTGCTGTGTTTTAGTCGAGCCCATGAGTCACTTAGAGGTTCCACTTGACTGTGCACTGCTCCTAAATATACAATATAAAATTTAATAAATTCTAATTCAGTAGAAAATTGCATTTTGACAGCAGGTGAAGCCTGAGCTGTTGCTGTTCAAATAGCTAGAAAATGTGCATTCATGTTTAATTATACCATGCATTAAAAAATTAGAGCAAAACACTTCAGTTAAAACAATAGCAATGTAATAAACTAAAGGGAAGGCCATGTTTCTATTACTACATATTCTTTAAGCAGTATAGCAACATCCTGCCACAGGAAAAAAAAAGAAAAGGCAAAGCCACTCAAACCATTTAGCTTAAAGCTAGAACACTGAATAAAAATGCTATGCAGCTAAATGACAAAGTGGTGAAGAAAAGATCTGCAACAAAAGAAATTGTGCACTTTAAGGTATTCCTTATAAGATCTGATTGTAACACAAGACCTATATTTTACTCAAGCTATTATATCTTTTCTAAAGGCAAAACAGCACAGTGGTTTATAGCTTGTTTTGGATGAAATATTTACTGAATACACGAGTGAAGAAGGGCAAGTAAACCATCAAAAATACTTTATTCTTATACAGAACATTTACTTTGTAATGATTGTTTGTCAGTGGGTAATGTATTATAAATGTAATAAAATAACTACATGTATGTTATGTCTACAAACTATAATTTTGGTTTCATGAAATACACTTCGAAATACTTTTTGATATTTGCTGTAATAACTGTGTGACTACATCTACATTAGGAAATTTATCCAATAAAGACAAGTGTCAGTCAAAAGATCAATCAGTGTGGAACATGGTTTAATTTCAAATTAAGAGATGGACCAAACCATGATCAGCCTCACTGCTGTCTGGTTCTTGTCTATTCTTGCAGTTAAACCATGCCTTGCACAAGTTACCGGTACTCATCAGCAGTGGGTACCATTTTCCAGTGCAGACGAAGTTTACAAGATTCTGGGTGAAATGCCCTCTGACACAAATGGGTACAACTCCACTAAATAAATGAAGTCACAGTTGCCCGGGCATTTAGACCTATAACTTTCAGCTTTGCCAGTCAGTATTTTAATATTTTTTGCTAAGTGTCACTAGTGTGCTTGGTGCTATACAAGATATAAAAACCAAGTTCCTACTCCAAGGAGCTTACAATCTATGCAGATAGACAGTTACTGGAGACACAAAGGGATAGATTTTATTGGGTACATTTATTTTAAAAAGTCTAAAATGTTTAGTTTATACTAAGTAAGTTACCTTGGCATCATTCATCATTAATGTCTCTTGTGAGCACAGAACCACAGACATAATTTAAAGAGTCGTAACCTTATTGCCAAATTAAGTAAATTGTTCAGTCACATTATTGTGACAAAACTACACCAACATTTCTGTTTTAAACATTCTTTTTGCAGGGGGTGGGGTTTAAAACTCAGTTACTCAAATTGACTCTAGGCAAAAACTCATATAAATCAGAGAAATTCAATCTTTTTTAGAAAAATTCAAATTTTTACTTACACAACTGACCACAACTACATCTTAAGTTTCAAATACTTCTTTTTCCAAATGTGGTCCATAATATGGCTTAGTCACAACTTATTTTGAACAAGTTTGATGAGCCAATGCATTGAACTATGAGAAGCTATCACACGTCCCAATTAACCTTTTGTAAAGAATTTTCTTGAGTATTTGCATGACACACCTAAACACATATTTACATAAGAGACCCTAATGGTTTCAGAAAAGAACCATTATAATAATGCCTTGGCCACACAAAGCATTTGATAACATAAATACATACAAAAAGTTGCTTTACATTTCAGGAGCGCTACAGTTGTGAAACACTTTGAAAAAACAGCTATGTTCAAAGTTAAAAAGATGGTTTTAAATATTTTAACTTTTGCGGTTTACGTTACCTTATTATTTAAATGTAGATTTTGCTTATACGCAATTATTAATACTGCTGTTATTTATTCTGTGATGCCCACTATGAGTAATTTCTAACTCCATTTTTATATTTTTTGATACTTGGTGACGTGTAAACAAGAAAGGAAGGAGAACAAGAGACATCAGGCTAGTGCTTAGACAGACGTCATTATTCTTCTCAAATTACCAAAGCATCTAAAAGTGACCACTATTAGCATGAATACTAATCTCAGTTATATGTGGCAACCACAGGTGAGATCCACACTTCTGTTCCAATCCCTTTACAACAAGCAAAAGGGCCAGAATGGCATAAATGGACCCTAAAATCCCTGATTCTCACCAAAGAAGGATTCTGCTGGCACAGGCATTGATAACCACCACCATGAGCCTTTCGAGCATTCTCTTGCAAGCCCTAAAGAGGCGGCATGCTGAGAGCAAGGCTACAGCACTGTTGAAATTCCAGACAGTGCTATGGCCCACAGGGGAACCTGCTCTAATATAGAGAGGCCTCCCTAGGGCTCTCTAAATTACACTACAGTCCTCTCCAACCCCCTGCAGGAGCCCATGATCAGGAAGGCACAACGTTCGCTTAAAGCGATCTTAGCTCCCCTTCACCCCAAGCTGTGAGTTCTGCATTGAAGCTTTAAAAGCACAGCAGACTCTCACTCCATGGCTCCAATCATCAAAGGATTGGTAGAGAAAAAGCAGTGGAGAAAAAGAGTCTATTAAAACTACGTACTGGATGATGCAACCCCGTCATCAAGATCTGACAAAATATTAAATGAATTTTTAATTTTGTTAATCAATAGAGAAAAAATGTGAAGGCATCAGCTGCTATTATTGAACCATAACATAAATAAGTTAATACAGATGGAAAAGTTTCAAAATCAATTAAAAGTTTTAACTGCCATTATTGTAGGGGGAAGAAGGTATGTCAGAGGAGAAAAATCAAGGACTATGAAAAGCAAAATTAAACTAATGAACATGAAGTATTCCAGCTGATGATAGGCAGATTTTTTTTAAATGGTTGTAATATTAAAGTAGGATAGGTCTGGTACAAAACTAATTTTTCAAAAGTTAGTGCATATAAAGCAAGAATTTTTTTTTTTTTAAATCTCCTGAGAAAAATGTTTAAAGCAACTATTAAAACAATGAAATATTTGGCTTAGCTGTGAGATAGTGATGATTGTCTTAGGGCCTACACAGTTAAACTAAGGATTTCTTTAGAGCATTTGAGATCACGTGAATACAGTTACACATAAAAAACCCACAGAGCAATAATCCTGAAGCTTACATGAAAAATGATTGAATGTTTACTTGTCCTTATAAGCTAGCTTTTAATAATGGAATTTTCAAAATGAATGTGGCACAGCTGCAATACATACTTTATAAAACATAAAATATGTAGGGAAGCTATAGAGGAAAAAAAATAAACATGCCATCATGTACTTGCTTGAAGCTCTTCTTTTTTCTGGGGCTCAACTGGCCAAAAAGGAGTAAATACACTACCACATAAGAATCAGAAGACAAAAAGGAGACATTTGATACAAAAGACAACATTTATAAAATCTCTCTTCATATTACCTTGACTCAAATTTAATGGATCAATCTGCATTTCATCCATGCATGAAAAACATTAAGAAGCAAAATTTTGAAGAAAGCATTTTCTTGATAACAATATTCATGAGTTTGTATCATCTAGGCAGCATAAACCTTTTAAGTTCTCTACATTGTAATTTCTGATTTTGTGTTTCCTCTTCTGCGCTCACAGTCATTTAATTCCAAAATTCAGAACTACACTGACTACAACCGGTACAGAAAAGTATTTCAATTAATACAACAGTAGATGTTTTAGATTTAAGGAACGCGCACTATTGTGCCTTGTGGGTTCTCATTCCAGTTACTAGACATATAAGAGGAAAGCACTACACTGTACTTAAGAACATTTGTGCAACATACCAACTCATAACAGACTGAGAGCCACTCTTGATTTTGTTTGCCCACAAAAATGTATGTGTAATTGCATGTCTGAATGTGTGCGCACTTACTACAAATCTGTATGCAGAATCTGGTGTTTTCTTGCACAAGCCACCATTTAGATGCATTAACACCCACTCTTTCCTGCCCAAAAGGAACTGAAGAAAAGATCTGAGTCCTGCATGCTGCGCTACATTCAGTGTTGGGGGCTCTCTCTGGTCTGGCAAGAATGAAGATGATAAATCAATAACAGACAGCGGAAATGAGGCAGAGAGGGGCCCAGTGAAAATGCTAATCTCTCCTCTAGATCCCCAATGGCCAAAACCATTCCACAGAAGATTTCAGGAGTGATTTCTGTCTTGCTGGGATGGAAACTGATGGTGGCTTTCTAGAATCTGATTGAGTAATGGTTGGGTACAACAGATGCAAATAATCCTAGGGTTGGAGAAGGGGCCTTGTTGTCATGCTGCTGCTCAAGTGAAACATCTGAAGAAATAGAGTGAAGAATTAGCTATTCAGTTCCTGCTTGCATTTTTGGATCTAATAAGAACTTAAGGGCCACATAGGTGAAAAGGCAAAGTTTTCATTCCACACTTGCTTGAAGAACGACCAAGAAGGGCAAACTCCCCTTTAGCAACTCCTCTACTGTTCACTAGCTATGTTGTTGGTGGTGGTTGGGTGCAACATTCACACACGAAGAGTACGGCTATACTGCCGCAGCGGCAAGCATCAATGGAGTGGGTCTGTGTAAACCTGCTCTGTTGATGGAAGAGCACTCTCCCATCAACTGAATTAGTCCACCTCCCAGAAAAGCGGAAGGTAGCATCAAAGGGAGACACTCTCCCATCAACGTAGCATTGAGAAGATACCGTACTGTATAGACATAAGTACATCAATGAGAGATATGCTAGTTACATTATGTGACTAGCACATCTCACATCCACCCAGCACAGCAGAGTAGACCAGGCCTAAGTCTGACTATGTCAAGTAGTGAGTGTTAAGCTCAGAAGAAAGAGGAATTGGGGAAGGAAAAGGAGTTCAGTTCAGTAACTCAACGAAATTATCTGAAATATATAAGTTTTAAAGAGATGTAACCCACCCCAGAGCCTGCTGCTCTATTGGCATGAAAGGAGAACTTCTGACAAACAGCACGAGGAAGATGTTACATATAGCTTGGCACAATCTTTGACAACTCTGCATTACCTTCATCTCTGCAAGTAGGAAGGAGCAATCCATGTGGACAGGACTGCTGGACACATTTTCACTGTGCAGACGGACACGCAAAAATCTCAGTTCAGAGAGATTTTTTTTTTTAAAGAGTAGAATATTTGGAATGACATACTATGTTGATATTTAATTACAAGCAAAATCGTTGAAGACTGCAATACTATTTATTTGAAAAATAACATGATAAAACCAGCGCTGATTGAAAAGGACACAGACCAAGGATGTAAGCAGCTATGTATCTATTCAGGGAACCACCTTTGTAATACAATTCTGTTCTCCTCATGGTTGCAACATAATTAACTCTAAAGAGCAGAGTGATAAGTTAGTACTCTAGCAATCTTGTCAGAAAAAAATTACACCCATTTATGGAGGAAATTCGCTCTAGGACACTTTTCCTACTATGTCCCGTCCCCTCCCTGTCCCAAGATATAACCTATAGGAAACAGTTTCTATACAACTGTAACAGCTGGGAACTTCTTCCAGAAAACGTATTTCCCAGTTAACTTTATTTACCAACTTATTTTTTTCAGTTGAGAGAGCTGTTTAGGATGGAGACAAAAATGTATATTTTGAAGAGGCTGTCTTAATCTGAAGTGAGATACTACCAGTAACTCTCATCCCCAAAATGAGGCTATATGATGAAGTGTTTGTTTCTCTTCAAATAAAAGGAAGAGAGTGTAACCAAAAGGAACAGAAAATACTTCTCATGGTATTGCATGCTCCATTTGCTCTTTTTCCTTCCCATACCGAAGATTAGCATATCTGTGCACCACTCATCATTCAAACCAGCAACTAAGAGTCCTGAAGCTCCATTATCAATCCCCTAAATCAACAACATTCTTCCCTACAAAACAACAGGCAGAAAGATAGAAGAGGCTCTTCAGAATAACAAATCCAAGACCTTAAACAAATCACAATAACTGATCATCTTGAGCCACAATGAGAAGGAAAAAAAAGTTAATTTCCCTAAGGTAACTCTAGTTCTTCAAGATGTTGTAGCCAATGGGGATCCCACTATAGATGCACATACACCTTATGCACACAAGGCTGGACTTTTTGGCTAGCAGTGTCTGTTGGGGCCATGCATGCACTCTGTGTCTCCTCGTGTAAGGGGATAAAAGGCGGGATGGGCACCACCCTCCCTCAGTTCCCTTGCAATACAAAGTCTGTGCTCCAGAGGACTCCAAAAAGCAGGGACACAGGATGGGTTGTGAAATCCACAATGAAATCATTTTGAAGAACCAGTTACTGTAAGATAAGTAACTGTTCTTCAAGTATGTGTCTGTGGAGCCCATTAAATGTGACTGGAAAGCAGTATCCTCCTCAGGGAAGAGGGGGAGTAAGCAATGTCAGTTGTAACAGAGACTGAAGTACTGCTCTTCCAACTTGGCACTTTCCTGGCAGACACGTTAAGTGCCTAATGTTTAACAAGGGCCAGTGTGTTGTTCCACATGGCTGGTTTACAGATTTAAGAGACTGACACATTTCTGCAGCAGACTAAAAATGTTGCTTGTGTCCTGATGAAGCAAGTCTTGATGTTTGGAGAGAGAGGCTTGCCAGCCAATTAACAGCAGGTGGAAATATGCTGTGTGATCCATTTCAAAATCCTGTGGGATTAAATAGCTTGGCCTTTTGACGTGCCGGATACGGCCACAAAGGGAGTGAGACTGAAATGATTGGTATTGTTGAGGTAACTGAACACGACCCCAGAAATATCCAAAGAACTAGGCTTCTTTTCTCCTGGCCAAGAGTGCAGCTTCAGGAAAAATACTGGTAAGACAATAGACTGGTTCACATGGAATTTCGAAACCACGTTAGGGATGACTTTAAGATGTTATGTCATCAACATCTTCTACCTTTGGAAGAATTCAAACTGTACTTCAAACATAGGAGCCAGGAGCTCACTGACTCTCCACACTGATGTGATGGTCACAAGAAAGACCATCTTGATGGTAAGATGGCATAATGAGTATCCAATAATGTTCTGAAAGGAGGCTCCATGACTGTAAGAAGTAGTCAAGGTCCCACCAAGAGTCAGGTCTTTACTTAGAGGGCAGATACGAAGAAGGCTTTTGAGGAATTTCAACATCAGAGGGTGTCAGAAGATTGAATGTGACTTTTCTGGAGCACAGCACGCTAATACTGCTGCCAGGTGGACTTTGAGGATATGTCTACAGTGCAGCTGGCAGGCGTGATTCCCACATGGGTAGATAGACTTGTGCTAGCTTAGCGGTAGATCTAATTTACCTCGATTTCAGTAAGGCGTTTGACACGG
>ML675621.1:5508978-5574010 GCA_007922155.1 Mesoclemmys tuberculata
GACTAGATGATCATATTGGTCCCTTCTGACCTATGAGTCTATGTATACACGGTCATCTGTCTTGTCAATAGGTAATGCACAACTGGCTGAAAAGCCCAGAATCAATCCTCTGGCCAATAAGCTTTTGCCTCGCTGGAATAAAGAAGAGCGCCTCCGAACTCTTGTCTGTGATGGTGTGAAGGAACATTTCTCATAGTTCACCAGGGGTACAGAGAGAGAAAAGGGAAAGGACACAATCTAGGGCTGTTTTGATCTTCTCCCAGGACTTGCCTCTGATCAGTCAGTCATCCATGTTAAGGATGATGTGGATCGCCTATTTCCTTAGATGTGCTGCCACCACGATCAGACACCTTGACTGCATGAGGGACTCGGCTGACCTGTTTCCAGCCACCTTCTTGTGCCTCTCTTTATGAGAGGACATCTCCCGCCTTCTCAAACTCTGGCCCTGGTGCTTGGAGTGACCAGCCTGGGCTCTCTGCTTCAAAGACTGAGGTATCAACTTCAGTGTCAGAAGCAATGTCGATGTCAGCACTGAGTCATTTTCTTTGGAGCACTGGATGATGCAGGCTTGATCATTAGAAGGGTCTTCAAGCTTGGTTCTTGTGGATCAGATGCCACCTTCTTAGACTGCTCCAGAAAGTAGAACTTCAGCCTTGCATCTTGTGACTTGTGAGTTCTTGAAGGAAACGACAAACCAAGCACCTGCGTGGCACAAGGGATTCTCCCACACAGAACAAGCAACTGTGCCCATCTTTCAAAGGAATAAATCCATCACATTATGGATAAAACTTAAAGCCTACAGGTCTACAGTTTTGCGTTTCAAGGTCCTTGTACAGAGGGGTCTCTATGGAAGAGTAGAGGGTCTGATCAATGATTTTAAATCCAACAGGTGCTAGAACAGATTACGGTAACTAAATGTAAAGAATAAAAGTTGTCTGGAGGATTCTCAGAAGGTCTGGAAAAGTTTAGCGTAAGCTTAGGTCTACTGGGTCAGACACCAGCCAGGTTCTGCCTCACTGCTGTGGGAGCAAGGGGGAACAGATGGAGGGTTGTTGACTTCCCACCCTTTAAGCACTTGTACAGGAGCTTGAGAATACACAAGGAGCATGTACAGCATCAAAGGGCACTGCTAGCCAAAAAAAATCCAGTTTTGTACACATGAAGCACATGCACTTGTATAATGAGATCCACATTGACACATATTTGAAGAACTGTCTTTATAGATACTGTAATTCGGTTTGTTTACTTAAACATTTTCCATTACAAAAGAGAAGTGTTTTAAAATGTGGGATAGTTCCAAAGCCCACTAACATTTTACTTATTAATCGAGGCAATTCTCTATTCTTCTTCTGGGACTATGCTATCTTCTTCTTTTGACTGCCTCTTCCAATATACTTCTAGAATACTTCCTTGAAAATGGAAAAATGGACAGGGAAAACAATTGATCCCTGTCCTCCTTATAACAGTCCTTACCATATTTGAAAACCATTATCAGGTCCCCTCAGTCTTCTTTACTCAACACTAAACATGCCCAGTTTTTTTTAACCTTTCCTCATAAGTCAGGTTTTCCAAATCTTTTATCATTTTTGTTGCTCTCCTCTGGACTCTTTCCAATCTGTTAACATTTTTCCTAAAGTGTGGCGCACAGAACTGGACACTAGTGCCAAGCAGAGTAGGACAATTACCTCCCATGTCTTAGAAACAACACTCCTGTTATTAACCACAGAATGATATTAGCCTTTTTGCAACTCAAATCACATTGTTGACTCATATTCAATTTGTGATCCACTACAACCTCCCGATTCTTTTCAGTAATACTCTCACCTAGCCAGTCAGTACCCATTTTGTAGTTGTGCATTTGATTCTTCTCTCCTAAATGAAGTACTCTGCACTTGTTTTTATTGAATTGCATATTGTTGATATCAGACAAATTCTCCAATTTGTCAAAGCTCTTTTGAATTCTAATCCTGTCCTCCAAAGTGCTTGCAACCCCTCCCAGTTTGGTGTCATCTGCAGATTTTATAGGCATAATATCCACTCCATTATTCACATCATTAATTAAAATAGTGTATACTACTGCACATAGGACTTACCCTTGCAGAGCCCCACTAGATACACTCTCCTGGATGACAGTGAATCATTGATAACTACTCTGAGTATGGTCTTTCAATCAGTTGTGCACCACCCTTATAGTAATTTAATCTAGACCATGTTCCCATGTGACCTTACCTACCAGTTCTCCGAATGCTTTTTTGAAGTCCATTGTCTTTATTCCGTTGTTCTCACACTTTTCTTTGAACCATGAAATCTGTCATTTCATGGTCACTTTCATCCAAATTGCCCTCCACCTTCACATTCACTACCAATTCCCATGGTCAGGCTCAAGTCTAAAACGGCTGTCCCCCTGGTAACTTTCTCCACTTTCTGGAACAAAATGTTCTACTCAATACATTCCAAAAACTTATTGGAAATTTTGTGTTTTGCTGTATTATTTTTCCAACAGATGTTTGGTTAGTGAAAGTCCCCTATTACTACAATGTCTTGTGTTTTGGATATTTCTGTTATTTGTTCCAGAAGTGCCTGATCCACCTCCTCTTCCTGATTTGATGGTCAATAGTAGACCTCGGCCATAACATCCCCATTTTTACTCTTTTTTCTTTACCCAGGGAATTTTAACTCCTCATCTGCCTCTCAACTCCTTCTGGACCTCAAAACAAGTGATATTCTTGATGTATAATGCAACACCTACTCCCCTTTTCTTCTGCCCATCCTTCCTGAATAAGCCCTCTAAGCCAATATTCCAGTTATGAGACTTATCCCACTTAGTCTCTAATGCCCCCAGGTAAACAAATGGGCTCTCTAAATGTTCTCCCTCATAACTAGGAAAGAGCTTTCAACCAAACAGAACACTAAAGTTGCCCTAATCTCTCTAAAATACTCAAGCTTCCCCAAACTCACATACATCAACTAAAAAGTTAGCCTTTCCAACCACATCACAGAGATCAAACACTGAACACAAATGATTCTAACACCAGCTGTTCACTGCTGTGACACACAGCCCTACCTCCCCCTCTAAAGTCAAGGCATATGCTATGCTCCCTCACCTACTTCCAAGATGACTTTTTGATACTATTGAGAAAGAAAACCATTACGATTCTTCAGACCGATGTGATATCACCTTGAAGGACCGGATAACTGAATTTACATATATAGTAGGCAGAAGATTCCGTTCCCACCCTCTTTCAAATCAAGTGCCAGGCACATTCTGCATTTTCTGAAGTCTCTGAACTGCATTCTATGACCAAAATCCATTACAAGCATAAGGACATAGAACTTCACTTGGCCGAACACCTGCCATCAGTTTCTTCTAGCTGACTTCAGAAAGTGAGTGAAAGTACAATGAAAACTCTCTAAAACAGCTGAATTCATGGAAGCTCTGTTGTAATAAATGGGCCTAAAATTTAAACTAATTGTAAGCTCAATTTGTGAAAACTGGGTAAAGGTTCATGAATCATGACAGTGATCTACTATATAAAACTGTTTAAGAAAAGATGTGAAAAGGAGACAAAGATTGAATTAATTTATACAAAAAGTTTACTGACACCACTCAAAGGCTGTGTTAAGTTTATAACTGGTAAACAAGAGGAGCAGAAAATTGGAAATCAAGGAACCAGAACTGGTGTGGTAGAAATGAGGCCTAATTACTGAATAAAATAAAAAGAGGATGAGCTATTTCGCTCATTACTCCTTTTTGAAGTCCTTAAAAAAGAGACTTTCAGGGAGAACAGGGAGAAGAACATTTCACCATCACTGCTACTGCAATGGAAGGATTGTTTCCAGGATGCCAGACATTGATATGCCAGAGGGGATGCATGACCATGATTGCTACATCAGCAAGAATGCCAACCTAACATGTTAGATCCTGCCATCCTCTCCTCCCTGGGGTGCCCCTTTCTGCTCCCTAGCTTCCTCCTGTCCTACCTCTTTCCCCCCTCTCTCAGCTTTTCATTGGATCCTGAACTCAACTGTACAGCACAGTGAAATGAGATGGTCCATCCAGCTCTTCCCAGCCTGTGGACCAATGAAAGAAAGGGACCTGACCAGACCAGCCAGATGATGTCCCTGACCAGGGAGCTGAGCCGGTGTTCACAGCAACAGCTGTCCTGGTTAACCTACCAGCCCAAAGCATTCTGGCCATGACTGAGCACCCACCCTATATGCCGAGAATATCAACAAAATCCATATATCCCCATCTTTACAATTCTATCTACTCTCTCCTTTCTGTGTCTGTCTGTTTTGTCTAAGGCAGGAAAATGTGACTATCATTCTCAATACAGAACTGAACAACAGATTTAACCCTTTCTCCCCAACCAGGAAGGACTGTTAAGACTGCAAGAGATTTTTAACAAATATTCACTGTCTCCTGAAAGGAATTTGATGGGTTTAGATTAAGTTTATTTTGGATAAACAATCAATTTAAATTCTAATGTCCTTTACCTCTTTTTTATTATTTTCCTTTTATGTGTTTCAATCAATAAATTTCTCATGCTTGGTCTGATTTTTATAGTGTTAGCCATGGTATTAAGCAGGCTGAGGTCTCTGTATATCAATCGTCAGATCTTGTTTAACACTGTTTAGTGGACAGTGACTGGGTTGTGCTAACACCTTTAGCCATATAGTGCATCTAAATTAAAACAACAACTCTCACTAGCTCCTAAGAAATATCCCACTGGGAAAAGCTATATACAATCCACAGGATTACAGTGGGTTCTAGAATTTACCAAATCAGACATGATCAAACAGTGATTATTTATGGTAAATGGTAAATAATAATTTTTAAGAGATTTTAAATATTCTCATTTGTTTTAAAGAAGAGAAAAATTTTAATGAACCAATTCTAAAAGGCTAAGATCCTATATATTACAATACTTCAGAAACATTTCATGTGAATCTAAAAGTACTTTAGAAAACACTCAAAGTAAATTTAGCATCAACTTGTTAACACCAATATCCAATATATTAATAAAAACTTACCCCTCTTTCTATGTGAGGATGCCAAATCCAAATCAACATTTCTTCTTCCACTCTAGATATAAAAGAATACAAACCTCATTTCTCTTTCTAATTGTACAACAAAAAATACCTCAAGATTTAGGCTTTGTTAAAGCTTTTCTGTGCTATGTGAAATTAGATAAAGCAAAGCATTTTATTTTAGCTAAAACAATTTGAGTTTTAAATAAACGACAGAGAACACACCGCATTACAGAAGAAATAATTAGCGTAACTGCCATAACTAAAAAAAAGGAGGGAAACTCTCTTTAACAAAAACTGCATGACTCCATGAGGACATTACTCTTGGGGAAATCATGCTCCAAGAATACTCCAATTTTCATAACAAGATTTCTAAGCTTTTGAAAAAAAGACTGATGCTTAGCTTTGGCTGTGTAAATGTCACTGCTGCTCATCGACAACAAACTTATAATAACTGTAAAGTTATAATACAATAATAATTGTGAAGTTCAGTTTTGTGCAATCATTTGTAACTCTGTAAAGTTATAATAATTGTAAAGTTCAGTTTTTTGCAATCATTTGTTTCCCCAATAGCAATGGAGGTGCTTTGCAGTGATATCCTCTGTATATCCACTGTAAATTCACAATGCTTCTAAGCAAAATAACACGTTTAAAGTATCTTTCATATCTGAAAAAATATAGATTTGGGATCAACTAAATAAAATATCACATTAGTTTTACCTACCAGTGAGTAACTCTCTTCATCTGATTCAGGCTGAGACAAATCAGATTCACTCCTTGATTTGATCAGCCTATAGTTTGAACTAGTGTGAGCTGAGCGACTCTCTGCAGTAAGACTTTCACTCCTGCCTCACAAACACACATATATATAAAAGAGAAAATCGTTTCACAAGTGCTCTTTGTAGAATACAAAACTAAAGTAAATTAGCAGCCGTAAAATCTTGTACAAAGCCTCTGCTACGAAAATTTGTATAATATTCAAAAACTAAACTTTGTATACTTAATATAAACATAAAAAGTGTGTATACTACCTACCCGTATCACCATTAACATTTATATCAGACAAAAGTAATCACTGATAGTCAAATATTGATTCAGATGACAACACAGCTTTATTTGGGAGAAGTCGAACCAAGACCAATAGGGGACAGGAAGCAAAGATGTCAAAGGGCCTGGAATTATTTACTAATGCCCTCTATTAGCATGCATTATTGCTCCTTGGCGCTCTTATTGGTCAGCAGAACTGATGGCTGCCTTAGATGATTGATATGCCTGAGCTCTTCAGTAAGTGTTACATACAGTATACAGAAACACTTACATTGCTAGAGGAGGGGACATGGCAACAGACAAGGAAGAAGTGGGTGAAAAGGCACTATACTCATTTAAAAACTACCCATTAAATGCATCCTAAGGTTGTCATGCTGAAGATGAAAGCCACTTTGACAACAACAAGAGACAGCTGCCTACATTTTAATGTCTGGATTCTCAGCAAATAGTCAAAAAGAATAAAAATGTTACTGAAATTAAAAAGTCTTTCTAATAAATTTCTATTTAAAAATTTTCAGTTTAAATACAGCTTAAATGTGAAACAGTCTCAAAGAAAAGCTAAAAACAGAGAAAGACTTTTAGTATAATACTACTGAACAGTGTGATAGAAGTTAAAGAGGACAAAGACAAGATATTTTTTGAATCTATATCTATGTTACAAGCAATATCTTAGATTATTAAAATTAAATAATATTTAAAAATACACTTGACTATGCTGTTTACTTCACACACTGTTTCACTCCAGTTTAGACAACGAAACTAGTTAGCTTTCCTTTCTGGTTTTCATGCATCTGGCTAACAAAATGCTTTGTTTTCCAGGAAATATTTAGTTTTGGGGTTTTTTTAAATCATGAAAAACATTTCTATTCATATAGTTTTTAAGCCCTGTCTATTTTACTACTTTTAAAACAAACCCCAAATGTTGGGTTTAAGCAGTGTAACCTTTAGCCAACGCTATATTTTAAATCCCAATACATACAAATAGAAACAAAAGAACAAAACAAAAAACTCTTGTCAAACTAATGAAAAATAGAAATTTTTCAACAAATCAAATTATCTTAAATTTTAGATGATCTGGATTTCATTCTGATGAGTCCACTCGATTATACTCATTTCAAAAACGTCAAAGTGTGTCAAGTATATCATGCTATTTTTATGTTACCAGTACGGTTTATGAGTAACGTGTTGGGTTCTCTTTGAGAATATCCCTTTCCCCCTGAAACCAAAACATCAGTGCTGTTTTATCCAAACCCTTGAGTTCTTTGTCATCACATACTCAGCTTACCTTTGAGGGGACTCTACCAAATTTTTAGACATATTTTTGGAAAGCAGTAAAGAAAAAATAACGACTTTAAATAGTTAATAGTTAGTTAATAGCACCTAGTCATGAGTCCAATCCCCTCCGGAGTACTAGTTGAAGGTTGCTGCAACTGTCCTTCCTCCCTTCGTTTTTGGAGTTCTTCAACAACAGGGCTTACTCCTAAGATCAGCAAGGCACATCTATGGATCACAGAGTTGCATGCAGCTGTGTATACATCTTGACCCTCCGGAAGATCTGTGCTAACTCTTCGTTCCTGTTGGGACTGAGTAGGCTGATCATCAACTCTAGTCCCATTTCCAGTGTTCATCCTATCTCGATCCCGACTGCGAGCTACTTCACGGGCTGATAGGAAACATTGAAATATTTCTGTAACATGCAACACAAAAACAAGGTCTTAACTTCTAGGCTAAATGATAATAAAATTATCATATTCAATTTAGGACAAACACTGCCATTGAAAAGTGAAAAACAATTTTTTTCCTAACAATAAAAAAGAATCCATTAACAAATACAGAACAAGTTAACAAACAGACTAATTACTTAGTTTAGCACTTACAATGTTAAATTTAAAACGAAGGAGATAGTAAAACTTGACATGCTGCTAAATAATTTTTTCAGCAGTGGACTTTAATCTAATTATTTAAGAGGGAGCAAGAAACAATGAACAAAATTCTTTCACTTCGCTAAATGCCTTCAAAGACCCAGACTAAAACAAAAAGCTCATATACTACCATTAAAAAAACCTACATTTTATTTTTTAAGGTGAAAACACTTCCAGTATAACACTAACCAGAGAAGGCATTGGCAGTGTGCTATTCTTTGAATGCATTGTGTTTATGATAAACAAACCACTGAACCCTGCAAGAGAATGGAGCCTGTTTATACGGGACTGCATAAGGATGGCCTGGGACTATAATGTTAAGATCAGGAAATAAGGGACAAATGCTACAAAGGAAAATTATAATTGGCTTTTTAAGCATGCCAGCCTCTGACTGACTCTGTCCGTCAGTGGCAATGCAGGTTAGCCAGGCCCCATAGAAGAGTTTGACAATTAGAGAAAATGCTTCCAGCTAAATATTTCTAATTTTGTCTATTTCTTACAGTAAACTTGTGAAACTTACTGCAGAGCATGCATCCTATTCAAATTAGCAAAAAACCACAAATTGCAATAGACACCACACTGCAGCCTAACCAAAAACAATTGCTGATTGGTTACATCTGTGTACCTGGCTTCTTGGAGGGAAAAAAAACATTCAGCAGGAAAGATAAACTTTTCAATTTTCAATCAAATCTAGGTCCAAAGACCCACCCATGGCATTTCTGTAGCAGTATCCATCTGGGGGATATGCAGAGGAATTGGTGCTAGCAGTGAAACAGCCTGGGAAATCTTCCCTAGGTCATTTGATTTTTGGTCTGCTCATTTCCTCTGAAGAAGTGGCTTTCCCTTCAGTCATATTTCTATTTCAGTGGAAGACACAAAAGGACTGTTTTCTTCTCCCATACTGCCTGTAGCGGTTCCAGTATTGTTTTTTAGATGCCAATTTCTTTTTGGACTTGCGTCCTCAAAGATCATTTTCCTAAGGTCTGCTCAAACAATCTTTCTCCCAAATATTTAGAGGCTAGTAGTAGGGTTTTTGGTTGAATATCACCACTCCAGGATCGAAAACAACAGTGTCTGAATAACAGAATTGCAACTCACAGCTCTGTCAAAAAACCTGAAAGAGCTGAGCAATGCTTCAGAAACATAAAGACAGCCACTAGTGTTATCTTGGAGAGAGAGACCACCTGTCCATAACATTTCCTGATCTTCAGGGGTACAGCAGTCCATGCTAACATTGTTTGGGCAGAGCATGTGGATACAGGTGAAGCTTTCAAGGCTGTTGAGGATGCTTCAAAATTCCTAAGGAGAGATTAATCCACTTTCTTCTTCATAGGATTATTAAGGAAAAATACCCTTTGGAAGGGACTGTGGATCCTTTGCCACAGAAGAAATAAATTTAGGCTGAGATATCAAGTTTTGAATTACTTCACCTGGTAATATTTTCAGGACTTCTCTCCTAACCATCTGCGATCAGCTAGCTATTTACATTCTTTCCTAATAAGGTCTCCAGAGCTGTGGAATTGAGACCAAAGACTCAGACTTGTCTCCAGAGAGGAAATGCTATTCTATGGTCTCACCTTCCTCCTTAAGTTTGGTCCTTTGCATGGTCCAAGCTCCATTTTTTTAAGATTCTTTTAATGGGAAATCTAGGAATGATAGGGCTTTTCTGTTTGTTTTTAAGAAAGAAGAATCCTAGTCTGTCTACCTGTGCTACAGGGGGAAAACAAAAACAAGTAGGTTCTTCCAGGGGAAATGATGGCCCAGTCTAGTTCTAACATCCTTCTGCAGTGCAAGCTGGAAGATCCTGTTGGTGGGTCTGTGGATCTGGATTTGGTAGCAAATGGTGTCTCTTTACAGCTGCAGCCTGTTTCTAAGGAAACAGGCCCAGGCTTTTGTTAGCTTTGGGGCACTGGGAAGAGTCTACTGACAAATGTCTGGCAGGTCTAGCAGTCCTTACAAATCAGCAGAAATTGAAAACAGTCTTATCCAAGACCCTCTTCAAGTAGAGTTAAGTCCTTGAGCAGGGATGAAACAGTCTGCTGCACAGGTTCTTTTGACCCCTAGCTCTGACAGGTTCCTGTCTCTGTTCCTCCTTGAGGAGAGAGGAATAAGTTCCTCTCTGAAGATAAGTCTTTTCTCCTTGTCACTGAGAGACTCCAAATCATTTCCTCTTCCTGTTTTAATATTTGCTTGTTCCAATCAG
This sequence comes from Mesoclemmys tuberculata, assembly GCA_007922155.1. Classification (NCBI taxonomy): domain Eukaryota; kingdom Metazoa; phylum Chordata; order Testudines; family Chelidae; genus Mesoclemmys; species Mesoclemmys tuberculata. Next base: position 5,519,182 of record ML675621.1, read on the forward strand.
GCAAAGCAGGTTCTGTAGGATGGAATAGGCAACCTATCCTTCCCTTCCATACAGGAAATTAACCCCTTTCCTAGTCTGGTGCTGGTGATGACTAACCAAAGATGGAAAGATGGATGCCTTTTCATTGGGAGCGTGTCTGGAACACATATGCGTTTTCACAAAGCTTTTCGTATTTTCCACAGTGCGTAATACACAGTTGTTAAACCTTGCAAACATACACAGTATATTTTTTAAAAACAAAATGGGGCTGATTTCTTTTTACTTTATTGCATTTTTCCAAGGCTGATATGACTTCACTAGCACAGAGTGTATTGGGAGTGTCCCACTGATATGCTGGCCACTTGAGTATGACTAGATGAGGCTTGACCAAAGGAGGAAAAAAACAAGCTTTTAATAAAACAGGCTGAATATCTTTTTTAGCCTGGGTACCAGGCTCAATTCAGCAAAAACTATCAAAGTTGAAGGAATTTTGACAATTTTCTTTGAAGGCCATCTTTAAAACATTTAAATATCAACAATTACAAATTAACTAGAAAGTCCTTGAAATTTACAGGTGGTGGTGCAAATATGAAGTGTACTGAAAAACAAACATTAGTAATGAATACAAAAGGTGTGATTAAGCAGGCATTCAATGGCATTAGTAAATTCCAAACCAATCCAATGTTAGCAATAAGATATTTTTTCTAGAATGAGAGATTTAAAAAAATAAATGTGTTACTACATACATACACACATGAAAAGTATGTTATATACACATGCTTACATGTGAAAAACCATAGAATATTTTTTATATTTTGGCCCAATGAACACACTAAAATGTTACACCAATAAACTCAGTGATTATTTGGATGTCTGGAGTAAAACTTCTAGATTAAATTTTTCATTTGTCCTTTGTCAAACAAATGTACTGTTCTTTCTATATAGCATGAAATTGCATTCATACATTTAATGTCTACTTACTTCCAGCTGTCATGACTTCATGCTCCCTTTCCTCCTCTTCATCTTCTTGTTCTGGATGCCCCTCTTCTCTGTCTCTCTCTGCCTGCTCCTCCATTTCAGCTTCTTCATCAATGGTCCGAGTAAAAGAATGCTCTTGAGGATCAATATCTGCAGACTCCTGATTTTCTGACATCTTGAGAAAGATGTTTAAGTTATATGGTGAAATCACCAAATTAAAAATTATTATTTATGAAAAAATATTAAACAAAAAAAGTTATTTTCCTATGAGAAAGAATTAACTGGGATATTGCATTGGAAAAATATCAAATGCAGAAAATGCCATCTTATGGCAAAGACCTTAAATACATACAAATTAGGAAATTGAGAGTGATACTTCCTATTGTGGCAAATGACCGGCTTCTCCCTAGTGCGTCTCGCACTTTTGCCTCTCTTAGTGGGCCAGGGCGTCTCCAGTTACCCCATCTTCCCAGGGAGGGGGGTAGGGACCCGGGCACTCCCACTCCTCCGGGTCCCAGCCCAGGGCCCTATGAGTAGCAGCTAAGTGCTGCTGGCACCTTACTTGCAGCTGCAGGCTTTTCCCCTGGGCTACTTTCCCCCCTCTGTCTGTCTGGCTTCTTAAGCCCAGTACCTTCCTCAGGACTCCACCTCTCTCCCACACACCGTTGTACTCCGTTCTGTTCTCCTGCACGACTCCACACATCACTGTACTCTGTTCTTCTTCACAATCTTCACACACTCCTCTGCTCACCATACACCTACTCCTTCAGCTCCCACACTGCCTCTCAGGAGTAGAGGGCTTTTATCAGGCACCTGGGTGGGGCCTTAATTGGTGTCAGCTGACTCAAATTACCTTCTAGTGACTCTGGCTAGTCTATAGGGAATAAAGCCCGGATCATTCTAGCACTTACATAGCGCCCTTCTAGATCTTTCCCAGTGCCCTCTGCCCTTGCTATGCCACACTATAGAAACCATTATTCCTTTATTTTGCATATTTGCATGTAAATATCATGAGGTATTTGTTTATAGACTCAAGAGTCAGACTTTGAAACTTCAATATCATAGTATCAGCATGACATTCCTGAGAAAAGTTGTCTCACTTTAAATTGCAGATGATCCTTATAAGGTTTCATTCTATAGCTAATATTTGAGTTTTAATGTAACATTTGAGTTGTAATGTAATAAATATAAATATTTGATTTGTAATGTAATAAAATTGCATTTAATAAATACTCATTTTTAACTTTCACATTTGCAGAGCCTGAATTTGCAGTTCTTATGTAGACAAAACTCCCATTCACTTTAATGAATTTAAACACACACAGAACTGCAAGACCAGATGTTATCTCTCTCACTCACACTCACACATTTTAGGATATGAAAAAAAGATTGTAATAGTCAGGTAATGATAACCATAGAACACAGCTCTGAACAGTATTATATATGTACTTTGCACTTAAAAAGGCCAATTCCCCAAAGCTGAAAACAATCATGAACAAAACTGAATGAAAGGAAAACTAGGAATTAAAAAGGTTTTATTAGATATCCCAAAATACTCACAATTCTGAAATCACATAATGTGACTTCTTTGGTTTAAAACACATCCTGGTTAAGAAGGGAAGCGAAATTACCAATTAAAAAAACCCAAATAATAATAAATGGAAAATGGAGAAAGTTGATAGCAATAAGTACAAATTAGCAGTTCAGAAACATAATCAATTAATAAATGCAGCTAAAGGCATCAGTGAAAAATCCATGGCCAGTAGGGTAAAGGACAATAAGGAATTCTTTAAATGTTTCAGGAATAAAGAAAATCCTAACAACGGTATAAATAAGGACGGTAAAACCTTTTGATTATGATGCAGAAAAGGCAGAAGAAGTAGCCAATAAATACTTCTGTTCTGTATTTGGAAAGAAGTAGGATGATATATTTGTATCTTAAAGTGAAAAGGAAATACTTCCTACTTCATCAGCAACTAGGAGGGATTTTAAATAACTATTAAAATCATTTTAAAATCAGCAGGACCAGATAATCTACACCAAAGAGTACTAAAAGTATTGGCAGAGAAGCGCCCTGAACAATTAATGTTGATTTTTAACAAATCTTGCAATACTGGAGAAGTTTCAGAGGACTGGGAAAAAGCTAATGTTGTACCAATATTTAAAAAGCATAAACCGTACGACAATATCCTGGAATGCAGCAACACTGAAAAGGATTTAGAGGTTATGGTAGATAGCAAACTGAACAGGAGCTCCCAGTGCGATGCCACAGTTAAGAGAGCAAACAGGATCCTTGGATGCATAAACAGAAGAATATCACATAGAAGCAGAGAGATGGTATTACCTCTTTAAACATAATTTGTGAGACCACTACTGAAATATTGTATCCAGTTCTGGTATTCACAATTCAAAAAGGATGTTAAAAAAACTGGAAAGGATTTAAAGAGTTAGAGAAATGATTCAAGGTCTGGAAAATATGTCTTATAGTGAGAGACTTAAGAAACTCTATTTAGTTTACCCGAGAGAAGATTAAGAGGTACTTTGATCACGCTTTACAAGTACCTAGAGGGGTAAGCGATTTCTGATAGAAGAAAGCTCTTAAATCCAATGGAAAAAAGCAGAAAAAGATCCAACTGTTCACAGCTGAAACTAAACGCATTCAGACTAGAAGGTGCAAATTGAGAGTAACTACAAACTGGAACAATTTACACAGGGATGCAGTAGATTCTCCACCACTTGAAGTCTTTAAACCAATATTGAATATCTTTCTAAAAGGCACACTAAAGCTCAAACGGAAGTTATGAGCTTTATGCAGAAATTACTGGGTGAGGTTCTATGACCTGAGTTATCCCAGGAGGTCAGACTATTTGATCATAATGGTCCCTTCTATCCTTAAAATGTTTTAATCTATGGGTTGGAGGCTATATTATGGTGTACATTAACCCTCCAACTCATATCTGCTACTTCCTGTCAGGTAGATAAGTTACTACTAATACCTGATGCTTTGAGAACATTCCTGAAGCACATGCCTCAGCTACACAACACAGAAAAAGCACTTGATGCCTGCCTTTTAAAAAATGATAGGTGAAGACCGACACAGCTACAACTACACTGCATTTTAAAAGAGTTTAATTTATTTTTCTTATTAAAGAGAAAAATCAAACGTACTGATTTTATTCAATCTAGTTAAGACAAGATAAGTTTTTAACCTGAATTTGCCAAAAGATAAGAGGTGTCCAAAATGCGATTAACCAAAAACTGGTACATATTCTGAAGTGTCTTACTGCTTAAAACTCACTAACTGCAAAGGCTTCAGACTCAATTAGTTAAGTTGGCTTTGTTCTTGAATAATAAAACAAAAGAACCAGGGAGGATACAATATACAATCCAACATTCTTTGTACCATTGTAGACCTCTGCCATAGTTCTGCTCCTGCCAGCATCTCTGCCATTGATTCTTCCTATACCAACTTCTGCCACTCTTGATTCCGCAGGACTTTTTCCACATAGCCTTCTATGGAAAACAATTCCTCTTCCTTTGTATTTTCTCCTCTGTCTTCAGATCTCATTTTAAATCCCTTTTTTCAAATAGCCTCCATTTGCTAAACAATGGTTATCTTGTCTGCTTTCATGCTTTGGGCCTCAGCTTTTAATTGCCTGTACTGAATTTGTCAATTTAGGCTGGGTCCTATCTAAGGTAAGGGTTTTCTAAGGCATCTTATTCAAATAATGGGTACTAAATAAATAATGAACAACTTACTTAAATTGATTTGTTTTCATTACTAAAGCTGCAAGGGATATTAAAAAACTGGATATATATTCCACATTTTAATTTGTAAACATGCTTTAAAAAACTGAACATAAAATAATTTTAATGAAGTGCAAATATTTTTGCTAAGTGAATGAAGCAAACATCTTGAAAGTGATCATTAAACCATAGATAAACCACAGTATTTATTTAATAAATACGGTCTGACACCATGCAGAAAATTCCTATAATCAAGGACATATTTTTAATTCTTACCCATCTGTCTCTTGAGGATGATCTAGTTTGAATAAGTTCCATGTTTTTGCAAGCAAGCAAGCGACTCCGAACTTTATACACACAGCGGTATACTTCTGCCAAAGCTTTGCCAGGCTGATATCTACAAAAAGCCACAATAGAAAAATCATATATTTCATAAAAAAAAGTAATTAAAGATTAAAACATGATTTCAAGTTACTTGCCTGCTCTCACCACATGCTTGACTAAGTAAATTTGTGTGTTTCAGAAGAGCTGCAAGAACAAATCTAGACACAGTATCCAAGAGTGACTCATTACTTAAGGTTGCACTGTCCCAATCTGAAAATAAAAACGAACCATTAAAATTTACTGGGATTTATATAAAATAATCCTGACTACATTTTAAACATCATCAGTTACGAAGTTATCTAAAATCTTCCTCCCTCTAAACTTCTTTTTCCAATTTATAAATTGATTTAATGTTCATGAAATAAACTAAGAGTACCAATTAACACAACACATGATGCAACAAGCAGGGATGGATTAAAACAAAATCCTTAGAATTGCCAATGAAATTTTAAATAAATTAATCATTTTAACAATTATACCATTCGCTTAAATTAGGTGTTAAGAACTAACCAACTAATGTTGATACACTTGAAATATGCTTCAAAGGAGCCTTTTAGCCATACACCTTTCATTATTTTTTTACTTTGTATTTTCTATTAGAACATTATTAAGATGCAGTTTTACTTCTAAATAACATACCTAAAAATTGTTTGCAGTGTTGTTGTAGAGTGTTGATCCCAGGATATCAGAGACAAGATAATACCTTTTATTGGACCAACTTCTTTTGGTGAGAGAGAGAAGTTTTCCAGCTACACAGAGCTTTTCTTCAAGCTTTTCACTCAAGATGAAGTGGTGAGGTGTGAACAGTTTTCTTCAGAACTCTGGGTAAGCTTGAAAGCTTGTCTGTCTCACCAACAGAAATTGGTCCAATAAAACATATTACTTCACCCACCTTGTGTCTCTTAGAATATGCGTTAACTACTTATGCCTAATGATGTTACACCCTGTATTTAGCTGTGATACTGAGTACCTTTCTCAGACCTAAAAAATAGTTCTGTGTAGCTCGAAAACCTGTCTTTTTCACCAACAGAAGTTGGTCTAAGAAAAGATATTACCTCACCCACTCTGTTTATCTAAAGACTGAAATTATGTGAGTCACTTATATTTTAAAATACAAAATCAGAAGTTGATCAAAACATTCCAAGCCTAAACTAGGAAGAGTCCTTCCTTAAGAACACTATTCTTATCTTCAAATCTATCAGTGCAAAACGTGGGTCTGTTACAGAGACACTAACTTGCATTGATAAAAGCCTGAATAAAAGGAGATTCTAACTGGCAAACAAGGTTTTGAAGACATTAATTTTAGATCACTCAATCGCACTGAAATTAACCCTCCCTCATATCCATACGTCTATGAAAGGGCAATGAAAAACAAGAACAAGATTTTCCATCCTTTTTATATTTTTAAAAAACAGTTTATAATATTGAAACACAGTAGGATCCTGAATACTACAACTTATTAAATACTCATAGTAAAGCGACAGCTTGCTCGAGTCCCAAGCGATTAAATTTGACAAGAGACTTACCCAAGTGTCTGGACACAGATACATACATGATACAGCTGAAACATGTACATACATGAGACACCTGTATCAGGACACCATACATACATGATGCAAGTGTACAGGTGTCTAGTCACAGATACATGTATGTACAGACATACATGTATCTGTGTCCTTCCTTGCTGCTTCCCGTTTGCCCTTCAAAAAGGGAAAAACAGGCAGTGGCGTACCATGACTCTCTGGCGCCTGGGGACAAACCTACATTTGCGTCCCTTCCCCTCTCCCCCACACCCACCTGCGGAGGGCAGGAGGGGTCCTGGCGCCGCCCCCAAGCTGCCCTGGGGAGTGGAGGGTCTGTATCTGCAGGGAGGGGTGTAAGGCAGGGGGTGCAAATGGCTCCGCTATCATCCCTCCCCACACTTACCCACCACACGATGCCTGCCTCTCCCACTCCAGCCCTGCAGCCCGGCCTCACCCACCAGCTGTGGGGGGCCGCCAGGCCAGCCCTTCATGACGCGCATGAGACAGAGGTCACCCCACTGCAGGCTGGTGCCTGGAGATCTGGGCCCCCCCTCCTCCCTCGGTACGCCACTGAAAACAGGAGGAAAGGGAACATAATCTGTTGCTGGCCCTGACACACACATCCTGGGGGCTGGTGAAGGTGCAGGAGACAGGAAAGGCTGCACCTACGCCCTGCACACCGGCTTATGAGAATTAGTGGGCTCATTTATCTCCTAAAACCAAACCAAAAGGTCCAGGCAGGCCATGCAGGTGCATGTACACTAAGCCATGATCTTGCTCCCATTAGTGTTTCAGGCCGATTCAGGAAGTCATTTAGGTATGAGCTTAAATTCAATCCTATTCAAGACACCATTTAAATATATGCTTAACTTTAAGCACACACTTTAGCCCCATCAAACTCATGTAGTTAATTACTGTCCTTATTAGGAAAGCTTTCCTGAATTAGGGCCTTATTGAGGATTGTGCAAACTTCATCAATGTGTTTGAGTGAAATTCCCACCCTTGAAAATCTTCAGTATTGTTCCAGGCCCTTTTGAGGTCTAAAAATCAGATTTCCTGCAACATTCTTATTACATGCCCATTTTCATATCAAACGGTGACATTTCATAATTTTAAAAATTTAATTTCTCACTTGAAAAAGAGGACCATGAGGAAAATAATAGAATTGTTCTGTAGCAAAACCAGGCTATCAAGCAAACCCCACAAAATTCAATGTTTTTTTCCCAAAGAAGTAGATCAGTGCCACAGAATCAAAAAATGCATAAACCATATTTTGAATTTTTCCAATTGCCTTGCAAATATTTATATAGCCATCCTTTCCATATTAAAAGTAAAACTAACTTACAGAATGAAATGTTCACATGTATATTTGGAAACTACTTTAAATATAACAGCAACCTACTTCACGATGTTGTATATAGTTATGGAGCCAAAGTAGCCTTTCTGGGTCACAGACTTTATGATCAGGGCACAGAGCTAACCATGGAATTCACTCTTAACAGAATCATGGTTCAAAATCTTTTATTATTAAAATAAAAATTATCAGAACCCCACGGATTCCACAGCTCTGAAATCAGTTAGTTTCCCAAGATGTTGTAATACTCCTTCAACCCAATTCTCCATTTTGCTGCAAGCAGATGTCTAATATTTTGTTCTGTCCCCTGCCCAGCAACCCAGTCTGCAACTGTCTCTTATTCTTCAGCTTCCCTCATAAGAGGGATTTACTGGATGACCACACACACTCAATGTGCTATTCCATGGGGCTCATTGGCAGGAGAACAGGGAGGCCAAAAATGGAGTGCAGCTTGCAACCACTAAGTAAGGACAGTTGGAAATGTAGGCTGGTAATATAGGGGATCAAAACAGGGGATATATTTTCTGTGAAAACATTGGTGGAGTATTTGTTCTTGCTTTTCTTTAAATAAAAGTAAATAAAAATGTTATTGACCTGCTCTAGTAGGAAAAATAGTGCAGCAGAGGCCCAGGTAAATGAACCTCCAAGCCAACAAGAAGTTTCTCCCTTCCCTTGGCACACATGGAAAGGAAGGGGTTCTGAGCTACACTGCCTAGAAAACACAGCAGGACCCAAAGTCTGAGGAATGGAGTCAGGCTGCTTGGAGAGCATAATTAAAAAGTCATCATCAAAAATAATTTTAAAAAATCCACAGATTTATAACAATGGGTACTTTCAAATATGAGCTATACCTGTGTCTGTTCATGTAAGTGTGTAGCAGCTGGATTGAATAGTATTACCTGGTAACAGAATTTATGCTGCCATGGAATTTACAGATTGTTGCCATACAGTACGCGAGGCCTTGCTGAGGATGCCCAGAAGCAAGCAAGTAGCTTGGCAACAGGGCTAATAGTTTGAGCACTGTAATGTCATTATTATGTACACAAAGTTATCTTCTAGGTTTACAAAATATCCAGAAGTCTCCTACTCTTCTTACCTTTACTAACAGCGTAGTCTTGCATACTGAGCCAGAGACTACGGGCTGGTTCTTTTGTACAACCCAAGGCCAAATCTATAAAGACTCCAATCTCAGGTCGCAGCTTGTAATCAAATGGCTTCTGTTCCTCATTTCCAGAGAGGGCCACTTCCAACAGGGAACTCATACATTTGTCTAAAATAAGGGAAATATTTAGGGTTAGGTTCTGCTGATATTGATAAGCACATACAAGTTAGTGAAGGGATAGAAAATGAACATCTCAGTGATCACTCCATTATCCCACAAGAATCCTATAACTCCTGCTCTTTCTATTCCTCAGGACAGGGAATCTCTCTGTCCCCAACTGTAAAGTGACCACAGAGTGCAGAGGCCATCACCCATACTTATGCCACAGCTCAGTATCAGGATTCCTACTTCTCCAAACATTTTACGAGGCAATCTAGAAAGAAGAGTGACAGCCTTCCCAGCTACTGCACAGTAGGTCTACAGGTGTACCTCTTAATACTATATAATCCTATCTTTACTCCCAGTGTTTACTTTATTACTTTCCTTTCATAAATGTATGTACAAGGAAGATGATCCTTTTGGACGGTAAATATGAACGAGAGCATCCTTTGCTTGGTTTTTGTTTGTTTAATGCAAATGAAAATGGGAAATAGTACATCCAAGTAGAATACAAATTGAAATGATACAACTCAGTGGAAAAAAATGAAAGCTTGTTATTTTTTCCCTGGAAAATAGTTGATTTTACTGTTTATAAACATCAAAGCTCTTACATATGCAACAGATTATATTTATTTATAAGCATCCAATTTCCTTTTTCATATTAAGATATAAATAAATCAGAGAGTTCAAATGGCAAACCATGCAGCACAGATCTGAATAAACCTGATTAGACATTTTAGAACTGAACCCAAAAGATTTACCATGTTTGTTTTGGTGAAATGTCATTTATACTCATTTAATTAGAATCACTTTATAAGAGGGTAGTAGGGGAAGGTATAGCAAAATGTAACAAAAAGAGCAATGATTTCTTAGAGGAAAGAAATATAAAGATTCCAAATTAAACCAAACTAAGCCAGAAGCATAAGTTTGCTTGGAAAGAACAATGATTTTATGGATCTGTCTGCTCTAGGGACATTTTTCAGAAGTTTCACATCACTATTAAGACTGCTCCATCAATTGCTACAATATTGGTAGCCCTAACATAGATACTCTGACACCATTTTAAGCACAGTATTTCCTAACCCTGCTTAGACCAAATGTAACTGACACGCTTCTTAAAATGGTGTAAACTACATGGGGATTCCTAATAGTGCTAAAATTACTGGGAGGGACTTTAAGACATCTAAAAAAATGTGTATACTTGAGTTCATGAAGGCTGGAAAGTAAAGATTTAGACCTCCTACTGCCTACCCCTCCAGCATCTCCAAAAGTTTGTGAGGACGGCAATACCCAGTGTAGCAATATTAACCATCAGCAATGAAAAATTATAAAAATCTACATATAGCAAGTTCACATTTAACATGTTAGCAAATTACCCAAATGAGGAATGTCCATTTCCACTCCATCACTGAATAGTGGTGTTTTCAACCAATAGGCAGTATCCTGTTCTTCAGGAGACACAGGGGATCCCTGAAGCATTCCACCAAGACAGCGTCCAATAAGCAGAGCAACAGTTCTCTCTAGGTCGACAAGCCATACCCAATACTGGGCAGGCTGTGGTAAGGGCACTCCAGCAGGATCAATTAGTTCAGGTCCACCTAAAGCATTACAAATAATCAGTCAAACTAGATTTAGTTTTCTATTCTGAAAAACAGACTGGTACAAAACTCATTAATTTGACAGATTGTATTGCTTTGGTAAAATCTTGCCAAAGCATATACATATATTGCTATAGATCCTCAAGTAACTTTTTAGGAGGTAAACATTTAATGAGTGGTCAGAAAATTAAAGGCTTCAGTGTAATCAGTACCAGGAACTTGACAGGAAGTACACAACGTCAATTTCCCCACTCTGAATTTCCATCATCTTGCACCTTAACCTTTGAACACATCAGGGCACTTAAAAATGGGAATCTGCTTAAAAATAATCAAAAAGCAATTTCCTTTGCCTGCTAAATCAACATGAAAGCTAATAAAACTAATTCTAAAGGTCCTTAACGATTATGGTGAAAGTGGAATTACATAATCCTGAACCTACAAATCCTAGACCTGAAGCAAAAGTAGCAAGGAATAGGGTTTGAGATTAATCACCTGGCATGAAAGTTCCTTCTTCAACAGAAGTCCATCACTGCTTGTGATGAAACAACTAGCAGTAAATATGAAAAGTTCTAACAGGCATTGCTGCTTTGCCCTATAGAGATATTTTTAAATAAAGTTTTTTTTCGATTTTTACATCCATAGAGCATAGGCTGCTGGCAATGAATTTTTAACTCCGTTTTCTAAATACCATAAGGACTTATTATTCTCCCACCATAAAAGGGCACTTATTCAGACATATTTTTCCTGTATCCAACTTGGCTCTTGAGAAATGCATGCTATCAACTTCTTACTTAGCTACAGGAGCGCCAGCACTCACTGATTAAACTAACATCTCATGTTAGATTTTATCATTCTCCTTGGATATGTCCAATTACTTACTTTAACCCTACCCTTCCTTTTACAAGAAAGATGGTTAAAAAACTGGAACTTTAGATTTCCAATTATGCACGTTAGAATTATCAGATGCAATTCTGGCAACAGCAGGTACAAAAGCCTTTTTTTAGTTCCATGAGTAATCTATTATTTTCATAATGGTCTGCCAATTTTGTAACTAATTTTAAAGTAGTGAGAAAACGCTTTTTTCTTAGCCATTTTATTCACTGTAACATAGCCCAGAAGATATTCCTCTGTGAATTACTTTTGGGGTGTTTATTGTGAAGACATTTTCTGTGGTTTGTGACAATTTAAAAAAATATATATTGTACCCATAGGTCATCATCTTCACCCCAAACATTGCAGAATTTCATTCCACAAAGTTGTCTTGTTAAACTGATAAAAATTATGATTGCATAGCTTCATAAAATTTTGTCCCATATTTCACTCATGATTTATTTAAAAAAATTCCTTAGCAAAATCTTTATCACATGTTGCAAATAACATTCCTCCAAAAAGTGGCAAATGCTGTCATATATAATATGATTATGAAATAATTCATTGGCTTGCGAATAAGTATAACAATTTTCCCTACTAAAACCCCAGTCATTCTCCCCTCCATTTGGTATTTTGGAAGCAGCATAAATATTTGAAAGCATTTGTTCAGAAAAAAGTTAGTAATCTTGTCTATTAAAGTTATTTTAATCACACTCCATACAAGAAAACATTAATAATATTTGAAAATCTAGATACTATACTATTATCAAGGCATAGGAGAAATAACATTTTACAATAAAAGCGAAACATTTTCATGCATTACAGATAGGGTATTTTGAGCCTAATCCTACATTCCTTGCACCCCTCAAACTGCCACTGAAGTCAACAGGAATTGTCGACTCACAGGATCAAGCAATTTGTAGTGCAAAATACTTAGTTTACAGCAAGCTACATTAATAAAATTTTAAAGTTTAAAGGTGAGGAGTACTGAGACTTTTTTAGATTAAAATGAACAGTTTCCAATTTGTAAAGCATATTTACCTATTTTAATTTTAACTTGCTATTTACTTCTCTTTCAGATGAAAAATTTTACTTACCATGAAGTGGCCACTGTAATTCCTGATCTTCTAATAGTGCAGCAGCAGGTAACAGTCTATTAAGGCGATCAAGAGGTGGCAACAGATCTAGCAGATAACTCAATAAAGGCCGGGCCACTGATACAGGCAGTAACAATAATGAGTTAACAATCTGGCACAGCATACTGCCAGCTGCAGACACATAAATTACATCTACAAGGGGAAAAAAGGGCAGATGTGTGATTATGTCAAACAAATTACATTGCTTTTTAAATTCAGCACCGAAATTTTTCTAAAAATATTAAATAATTAAATATTCTCCTTTTACATTTAAATGGTTTTGGCAAGAAAAACATCCCAATTGTCCTTAAAAGTCTAATTATTCTATATGATTTCATATTGTGAAACAGTAAAATGTTCTATGAAAATCAACTTAAAAATGTCTTTTTAAAGTATATTTTAACAAGTTTACATAAAATTATGCTGCATACAAAATCCTAATCTGTAATGTTTTCAAAATGTACTTGTGTTGGGTTTTTTGTTTAAAAAATGTAATTGTACTTGACAAATATTTTTATGAACTTTTGTCAACTGTTGTTAACCACTACAACTAGGATAACTAAATGTGGTTAGAGATTAAAAAATTCCCCTTAACTTTAGCCACATTTATTTTATGTACCATGCGCTGCATCTGTGCTGTTAGTCAATTTCCCATTTGGGTAGATTTTGCCCCCATGGCAACAAGGGACAGAAAAGCATTTTAAATTTATTAGAATCTGAAAAAAAATTATGAAAGGAACTCAGAACAAGCTGCAGTACCTGAAATTACTCTAAACCCTTTTTTAATTTAGGACATTTCAAGTTTGTGGTATCTCTTTAAACTTGACCTTTTTAGCAATATATACCTCTTAGTTTTTCCCCCACACTGCCGTTCCAAGAGCTTTCCTTAAGAAGAGTTGCAGAACGTGAATAGATATCTGTAGCATGAGGCAGTAAAAGCTGGAGGTGTTTGTGTAGCAGTGCCACACTGCTAGAATTCTGGAAAGAAGAGGAAACTACTTTAACAAAATAATACAAATGTATTTTAGAAGGTTTCATCATGTATTAGATTATAACCTTCAAATATCTCTCATTCAAATCTTATCCTTATATAGATGCTCACACATTGAAGAGGAGAAATGTTACATTTCCAGAAGACATGATTTAAAACACCATGTACCTCATTAACACTGTTGATATGACAATAAGCCAGCAATTGTTTCTGCAGTGAACACAACAGCTCATGAAGATGAGCAGGTTGGCTGTTTTCTGATGATGACGTCCCAAGTAAAAACTTATCACTATTCTTCTCCAGCTCGCCAAATGCTTGATCCTAATTAGACAAAAGGAATAAGCATTTATTGTCCATTGTCAAATACTATAATACTCTTAGTATAGGAAATGCTTTCACCTTCTAATATTTCTGGCTGGGATTTACAAAGGAACCTAAGAAAGCCAATGGGAACTAGCATTCTTACTCTCTCAGGTTCCTTTGAAAATCCCAGCCTACATAAATTTGAAATCACAATCACTGAGATTGTTACAGCAGTCATTGGGCCCGCTATTATACAGTCAAGTGTTTCTATTATAAGGAGGAGATTTTCAAAACACAAAAGGAGAGATAAGCATTAATGGGGGCTGGACATCAAACTCACCTTTGTGCCGTTGAAAATATCCCCCTGAACCACCATATCCAGAGACATGCAACTAGCCCTTTAAAATTTGTTCCGGGCTGACTATTGACACAAAGTATTAGAAGAACACGATAACATGATTAATAGAAGTTAGCAGAGTTTTAGGTATAAAGTTTGGTAGGGATTCACCTAGAATGTAAATTACTATGGGCTTGTCTAGCTGGAAAGTTAGTACACAGCAAGCTGGGGTGTAAATCTATAGCGCTAGCATTCTGTGCACTAACTGTCCATGTGGTAGCAGGGTCCACAGCACGCTCATTCACAGTAGATTTACACCCCAAACTGGCACGCACTAACACTCCTTCTAGACAAGCCCTTTAGGTAAGGCCCTTAAAAACAACTGTCCACCCCTCAGCCTCAGAGGTAGAAAGGCCTTCTCTGAGACATCAGGGGAAAGAACCTCAAGATCCTTTCAAGCATTGCCCATCTCTTCTCCCCCACCTCCTCGAGGGTGCTCAGCCTCCTTGTGAGTTTGGGGAGAGAAGCTTCTCAGGTGATAGGCTGCATAGAAGGGTGCAGTGGAAGCCCACTGGTTCACACACACCTGGGGGTGGGAAAGATTTATGAGCCCTTTTCATCTGCCTGGGACACCATCCTTCATCTGGGAGCAATTACATATCAACAAAAGTCAAATACAACAATAAGTATGACAACAGGAACACTGAACCCTTAGTATTAGAGATAGCAAATTCGCTTTGATCCTGTTTTAGGAGGAAAATGAGGCTGGTGTTCCTGTTCCAGGTCTCTTGAACCAACATTAAAGGGGAAACATTATATTATTGCTTTAGTCAAACAAAAGAGAATTTTTTAAAAATAGCTTGATTATTACTATAAAAAAATTAAAGACATGCCCTAAACATACCGTGTAAAATCCTAAATTTCTTAAAAGAGTCTTCATTAAAATTTCAGCTAGATGAGTATCTGGATGGCTGCTCTGGACCCCATATGTTTGATCAGACAGAATTCCGTAGCCAACACATAATGAAGAAACTTCTGTTGCATCAGATGGTGAACTATAACCAAGTAGCGAGGCTACATGCGTATGATCTTGCAAACTTGTCAGAATAATATCCAATTGCATTCTCTAAAGGAAATAATTAGATATGAACTTGTGGTTTCTGTCTTGGTGCACAAGGGTTTTGTAAAAGGCAGAAAGGGTGGAGGAAAGAAGAATTTTGTTTTTAAAGAACATATTTCGCTACAACATTTTAGTACGCTACTTGTGTCGTACAATTTAGCATGTCATAATCTTCTTTTAGTCTATAGATCACACTACTTTTGCTAACAGCATAATCAGTTTCAATTTCTGGGCATAACCAACAGTTACATTGTTAAATATCCTTGGCCTCATCTCAGCATGTTGGAAACAGATTGCAGAGTTTTGTGCAATTCTTAATGCATTAATAAATAAGGTATCCACACAGCATGCCCATCATTTTAGTTTATTCTGTCAGTAACATCCAATTTGACATAGATTATTCACTTGATTCGGTTTAGCCTCTTGAAAGCCAAAATTCCCCATTAAACTGCTTATATTTAACCAAGCCAAGCTGGACTCTTCTGACTGTACAATATCTTAATTTATACTACACTTCCATATCTCTTGAGACAAATCTCATACTTGAGTTTTAATTCCTTTCACCTAAAGGTAAGAGTTGCATTAATAAAAGTACTCTAATGTGGATGTACTTATGTAATCTTTTAAACCTACCCCAATGTCCTTATTCTAAGATGCTCCACACCGCTAGGTAGTATGCACTATAATTAGCATCGGTTAACAGGGAAGAAGAAATTACAAGGAGTAGCGAAAGCTCAGATCTACTAACTGGAGATTATACAGGAGGTCAGGCTAGATGGCATCTTCTAGCCTTATAATCTATATATCTATGAAGATATCAGGGCTCTTAGTTTGTGCTGACCTTAGTATACCATAATTTGAGGAACAATTTTACGGTTTTGTTAAGATTTTGTACTCATAATTCTGACATTCTAGTACATCGTGTATTCCGTAGTAGGCAAGTTTCAAGGCCAGGATTTTTCTATCTGAATGGATCTGAATGACAACTGCCCAGTATTTTAAACCTAAGGCTCAACTGCCAAAGCTCCCATCCATTTCAAATCAGAGAAAGGTCTTTTTGTTCTGTGTCTGTAGAGCGCCTAGCACAATGAGGTTCTGGTCCATTACTAAGGCTCTGCTCCACTCTCTCACTCACTAATGTCTGTCTTTAACGTCTTCTCTCTTGGGATGGGCAAGAAGAATGTCTCAACAAGGTATTTCCCATTCCTCGAAAGGAGGAGCACTCTTCCCAGTAGTGACATACCAGGACTACTTTTCTTCTTTCCCACAGGCAAGGAAGGAAAGGCAGGCACAGAACCTGGCCTGAAGCACATTTTGCTCCAGGATAGCACTATAACATATGCTCACACATTTCACATATTAACATGCAGGCTCTTTACCACTGGGGTTTGGTTTATAAATATTATGGGGAAGGATAACCACCCACACGCCCTAGACAGCTGAGATCTAGGCTCATGGACTGTGCACAGGGTAGGGAGTTAAAATTGGTGTTCTGTTCCTGATTCTATGATTGACTTGCTGTGGGACACTGGGGAAGTCATCCAAACTTTGTGTCAACCTCAGTTATTTGCATCTGTAAAAACAGGGATAGTAATACTTACCCACTTTTGGAAAGTGTTATAAAATCTGTGTGTAAGTATTGTCATTATTAGTACAGAACCACAAGATCTAATTCCAGCACTTTTTCTTATTTTTGAAAAAGACTTAGGGCACTAGCAACAAAAGATTTTTTAAGTTTGTATTATTCAGATTTGTTAAATTAGATAGGCTCACAACAGTAATTGACATTTAAACTGCTCCAAGTGTATCCTCTAATATAGGTGTGTACATAATTACCTTCAAAGGGTGACATACAGTTTTACAAGGCCTTACCTGCCCCTTTGATAAGCTCTCCCATCTATCAGGACCTTGGGGTAGAAGAGAATGCAACAATTCCATTCTTTCTCGCAATGGAGGCAGTAGCATAGTTGCACCTACTGACAGAGTCTCAATTACAACCTAACATGAAAGGAGAGGGGGAGAAAACACTTTATATTTTGCATTATTTTTGTATCCACATAATAGCATTTTTAGAAAAAAGTTACTATGAATTAAATCAAAGATATCTACATAATTTAATTTAGCACAATGCTCATTCTCACAGCTGCAGTAATATGGTGATCCTGTGCTATAAGAGATTACAATTCAACTTCTAATGCTCATCTAGGGCTCTGGAATTAAACGGTTGATTGCAGCAGCAGCTTTCTGGAAATAAATTCTAAGAGTTAAGTTCTATTCAGTTATTCTGGTATAAATCATTAGAATGGAAATTTAGCTATGACAGCAAAATTCAGCTGTATGTAATTAGATACGAAACACAAAGAAACATTGGGCAGTTTGTTACTACTGTAAATCAGGTTAGTGCACTAGCTTTCCTTACACTCTGGAGATGTATTTAAACCCTGATTGAGCCCAAACTAGTCACATGTAATATTAACACAATTTGGTATAGACTCATACCAGAGTCAGAAGGGACCATTATGATCATCTAGTCTTACCTCCTGCACAACGCTAGTAGCCAAATTAGGTTGTCCCTAGGTCTGACTGGCAGTCCCTGCTAAAGAGAGGCCTATGGCTGGAAGAGCAGTTTTATGTATTTAAGAAGTAGGACAAAATACACACATCCTAACATACTGCACCTTTAACCCGTGTCTTTGTAAGCTCTTTGGAGAAGACATTTTATTTTTTTACCAATTTACACAGCACCACCCACACCTGGCTCAAATTACAGAGGTGCCCCAGTGGCTCTACATGAAGGCTGCATCAAGCACTGCACCTAAAATGAGACTAAAATTCCACCCTTTAATTACTTTAGTCTCAAAATTTAACAAATAACTTGAGTGATTTGTTTCCATATTATTTTTTGTTCAAAAAGATTCTAACTTCAGTAGAGGAAAGATTTTTACAAAATGAGCTAGTGTTGAAATTTCAGACCATCTCACGTTTTCATACTAGTACAGCTACAGAAGCAATGTCTTAACAAATTCCAAAAACTACCCAAGAATAGGACCGTTTTAAATTTTAAGCTAACGCACAAGATTATTCCATGGTTGGTAATCAGTTTGTCTCACCAGGAGCACGACACAATGCCCCAACTCAACACTGGTTGCCTATTGCTTTCCAGGGAAAATGTAATAAGTAATAAAATGATCTTTTTAAAAAAAATTGGTTTTGGCCTACAAAGCCCTAAATGGACTTGTAACCTACCTACCGAGGAGAAGAGGTATAGCCTCTCTCCCCAGTGCCATACTGCCACCATTTGCAACCATTAGAGGTGTTCAATGTGAATCCTTTTGATTTAAGAGAGAATTGGAGATGATGAACACTCTGAAGGCCCTAAAAGAGGGAACTTATTCCCACCTTTGCACCAGAATAACTCAGGTCTATTTATTTTCAGGACACAGTGCAACGCCAATATATTTAGGTGGGGATTTAGGGACATGGATATGATTTTATGGGGAAGGGGTTTTTGTAAGGGGTTGCTTGTGGGTTAATTGTTGGCTGAAGCTAGATTTTTTTAAAATTTTGTCAGATGCACCTGGAACAAATGATAGGTAGCTTTTTGTATATTCTGTTAGAATACTACATACATACATAATTAAACTGAATGATAATATGACAGTTGATATCAGCAGAGTCATGCAAGCTAACTGCGCTTAGTCCAATTATTAAGGGTGCCAGAGAGAGGAGGATTTCTCATTGAAGGGCCTTCAAATATGAAGTTTCCATCCCCATTTTACGCCCACATCCTGAAGTTAACTCTGCACATGGGTCCACACACCCACACATCTTATTTCAGGACTAGGGCTTAACATTATGACTAGACCCATGACCAATGACCAGGGCCTAATACTATGATTTTAAGATAACTATGTATTAAAAGGTTGTGCTTTGCAGCATGGTTTTCTTTTTGCAGCATGTACATTGAAGGTGCTTTTCATTGAAATGAAAATGGAGTGTGTTAAAGAGGATATTAGTGTATTAGGACCTGATCTACTACTCATTGAACTTGATGGAACTCTTCCTACTGACTTTAATGGTTTTGGATCAAACCCTTAGCAGGGAGAACACTTGGAGAATAGTAGTCTCAGGTACAAATGCCCTTGTGCAATTTCCTTCTTTTTGGTGTTTGCAGTTTTGTGAGGATACCCCTGTTAGCAACCGTTAACTCTAAATTAAAGATTTTTGTGAGAAAACATGAACTCAACACAGAAAAGATAGCAATAGCATGAGTTATTCTGGGATTCTTTATTGCATTAATTAAGAAAATGCATTCTATTAAAGACTGAACATAAAATTTGGCAAGGTCTTTTTAATCCTAAAAATCCCCAAATTAATCGCCAAAATAAATTAGCAAAATGGATTAAATTCATCCCTAGTAGCACTTCAAGCTGTTTGTAAAATGCTGTAGTTCTCTAGACAAGCATCTTTATAATCTTAGATTCTCTTTTCAAATATTAAAGCACTACATAAGTGGTTTTTTTTCAAAATACCGGCATGGGACTCAAATTCCTTAAGTAGAAGTATGCCCAGGCTATTCATGTTACTCTAAAAGAATAAATGAGGTGTAGTTAGACATCTTTATTAAATACATAGAAGACTGAAGTGAAGATATCTGAGGTCTAGGTCTCAAGTTTGAGGAATTAATTCCTCAGATAAAGTGGTCTATAACCAGTTTAACACAGTGGTAAAATAATTACTCCCTTGTAAATCATTATCTTCTGAAAGACTGCTGTCCTTAAGGAGGAGATTTTAATTTACTTTGCTCCCTTGTTCATTTTCATTAAATTCATGATCTCTTGATTTGCATTTATGCCAAACACTTGACCATCAATTAAAAAGTGATGAGGCCTGGACACGTCAACCATTCAGATCTGAGCTGTGTACACAATGGGCATATAACCTTCCAGCTAGGTACAAAATGATTATTTTCAGTAAGGGTACTGTTCAATCTAAATACATATGAAAATGATGAATTACAGCTCTGGAGAGTCATCTCATTTTTAAAGAGTTACTGTACATAGTGAACAACATTATTTGATAATTCTTCCTAATCAATAAGCGGCTGAACAGCTTCCTATACTGGGTATCAATATTTCTCAGAGCATCTATTTCCTTCCACTGAAGTGTAATCTTTCCCCATACTGCCTCAGCAACTTCCCCAACAATTACTCTAAAGGTGTGAGCTGAAAGGTCCCACTTCCAGGGTGAGAGGATTCATCTTCCTAAGTAACTCACCATCACCACTATTGCCTGCTTAGTCCTGGGTGTCTCCACTGGGACTGTCAAAAAACATCCATTCCATTTGCAATGTGCTGACTTTTGTGGCATGAACACCAAACATTAGTGAGGTAACCTACTTCTTTCACATAGATTTCTGAAAGCTACTGGGTGGCTCAATGACTTTTGGTCACAAATATCTTCTGCAGCACAGCTCACTCAAGACGACTGTGGAAAAATAAGGAGGTCTAGATGTTGGAGCCTGATGCTGCAAGCCCATAGTCATGAGTAAAAATATTCCAATGGAAGTTCTCATATGAGTAAATACTCCCTTGCATTTGCACAATCTGATGTATGTCGTCCTCTGTAACTTTTCTTATTTACAATTTTTTCCATTTTTCCTATCTGCACCATGATAAAAATAGTTTTTTCTATTTTCCCTATATGTTCCATGATATTGTCTTTTCCATGATAAAAATAAAGCTGCTGTTTTAAATCAGCAATGCATTCAAAACAGGAGGAAAAAAGCAATACTATAATCAGATAGCTATACAAGTATGAACAAAATGAAAACCTGAAATTATACTGGGGTTCAGATATCTATTCACCATCAAAACCGGTTTATCAAACTGGCTTAATTAAGAACTCAAAACTGGAGGTGAATCAGTAAATCAAGTATTGGTAGTGCTAAGGTGCCATTTTTATAGAGTACCTTTTCTGTCGATAATCATGCATTAAAGAGAATTGGATGTGAACTAAATAAAATTACTTACTTCTTGTATTTCATCTGGGACTGAGGCGTCCATCAGCCTAAACAGCAAGTTCCGAAGTGGGCCTGCCTGCCTTCCAAGAATGCTAGTAGCTACTCCTCCCGCTAAGGCAAGTGCAAGATGATTAGAAAGCAACTTCAGGCACAACTTAAGGAAACTGTGATGTTCTCTGCAAAAGAAAATGTTGTTAATCAACCTCTCGCCTCACTTTATTTTATGCTACTTCCTCCTCCACACACCATTCCACATTCCTCACCAGTATTTTTGGCAAATCCTGCCATGAAGTTTTGCTGGTCACATAGATGAATAAATAAGTAATGATTTAGGATTTTAAATGAATTCCCCTAGAAAATCCATCACCATTCTGATTCATCAGTACAATTTAAAAACAAAAAGCACAAAGCACAAATTTTGCAACAATGAGAACAAATAACTGGGAAAGAGATGACTTCAGTGTTTATTTCAATTTTAAAGTGTCTACTACTGTACATTCTAATATAAAAGACAGAGTGGTTATTCACCTAAGGGTGGAAGGCCGAGATAATTGCTAGGTGGATCCTGATGGAGCTAACCTTGCTGTTTTAGATACAAAACATACATCAAGATACGCTTGACTGAAGAATGCATTGGTGAAATTCCAGATCAGCTAGAGAAATGCTTCCATTTAGAGAGGCAAGTAGACCTAGACGATAATATTCTACTATTCAACAGCTATTGTCTATTGAACATCTTTTGAACACAACTGTTCCCTAGAGTCTAACCATGGAGAATCCATGCTTTTAGATGGAATGCCTGCAGGTTTGGATGGTGCAGGTGACCACAGTATTGAGAAATTAGGTCCAAAGGAAGAGGTATGAACTCTTTCACCAAAAGGGACAAGAGAGTGGAGAACGAGAACTGCCTCAGCCACATTGGCGCAATAAGAATAACTCGGGCATGGGCCAATCTGATTTATTGTAGCACCCTGTGAAGAAGTGGAATTGGTGGGAAAGCATATGGAAGGCTGCTTGACCAGAGCAACAGGAAAGCATCCATCGGGGAACTCAAACTGTGACCCTGTAGGGACAAAACTGCTGGCATTTTCTCTTTTCAACAAGATACAACAGGTCTGCCAGGGGAGTCCTCCAGATCTGGAAAATGGACCTGGCTACAAAGGGACCATTCATGGTGACTCATAAAGGACCTACTTAGGTCATCTGCCAGCTCATTCTGCACTCCTAGAAGGTAAGAGATGACTGTGAGATAGAGCAAGATAGCAATGAAAAAGTCCCATACAGAAATCGCATGTTGGCAGAGCAGGGATAAACGGACCCCTCCCTCCTTGCGTATAGCGAGAGAAGATTTCTACTCTGTTGCCTGTGAGAGGCTTTTTCCCTTGATACGTGGTAGAAAACCTGACATGCCAGCTGGATAGCTCTCAAACCTCTGACATTTATGTGAGAAGTCAGGTCCTTTATGAACCCTGACGAGTCCCCCCAAGCTAGCGGAGACACATTCGTTACTAACATCAGTGATGATTGAGGAGGGATAAATAGAACTCTTACCCAGATATTAGCGGGTTTTGCTACTGCTGCCATGCATTTCATGAAAATACAAAGTGCTGCTGACAGTTCAAAAGGGAGCACTGCAAATTGGTAGTGGAGTGCATTGACCATGAACCTGAGAAATGTTCATTGGCTCTGGTGAATTGCTAAACATTCTTTAAGTCAAGAGCAGCATACTAGTCCCCAAGGTCTAAGGAAGTGAAAATAGATGCTAGAGTGACTATCCAGAATTTCATTTTCTTCAGGTACATGTTTAACTGCCTTGATCTAAGGTCCCCACCTGTCTTCAAGTCAAGGGAGTAACAAATAAAAACCCTTCCCCCCTGAATGACATGGGATCTCTCTCTATGGTCCTATGCAGAAGAGAGAATAGATCTCTTAAAGCAGTACACTCTCGTGAGAGCATTCCCTGAAAAGGGACGGGGAATGTGAGTGGCAAGGGGGGATAGAAATAAATTGGAGGGCGTATCCCAGTCCCACCATGCTTAAGACCCATTGATCCATGGTGATGAATGTCTAAGAACCTAGGAAGTGGGAAAGGCAGCTGGCAAAAACAGGGTTTGGGAAAGATGGCACTATGCAGAGTGGTATATTGCTGTCAAAATTATTGTTTTGAAGGCCCAGGATGCCTGGCAGAGCTGGTCACTGTAGATAAGGATGGAGGGGACATCTCTTGAAACTCCTGCCCCTCTTTTTGGGCAGATGCAAGGAACTTGGCAAAAAGGGCTGGAACCATTGGAAATGCTGTGGCAGAATGGTTTTCTTTTTGCTGCCTTTGGATCCACAGAATCCTTAAGGCTATGCAGACCCTCATCCGCTTTACTGGAAACAAATGAAGTCCCTTCAAACGGGAGGTCCTGAATTGTTTGTTGCACCTCCATGGGGAGGCCTGACCCCGGCAGTTAAGATGACCACCACATTGTGATGGCTGTGGCCAGAGCTTAAGCTCTGAAGTCCACTGCATCCAGGTTTACCTGAAACATCGTTCTGGCAACTAATTTGCCTTCCTCCAACTAAAACAGAAGTTCTGCCATGCATCATCAGGAAGCTTGTCTTTGACCTTCAGTATGTTATTTCCAGAGATTGAAATCTTATTAACCCAGTAGAGCTTGCTGCTTCACAGTCGTGAGTTGTAAACCTCCTGTGGCATAAAGCTTCTTTGCTTCCTTTCCCTTTGAAGTAAAGGCTTGATGTCCTTGCCTCTCCTTTTCATTGGTGACCACAACCAACAGGAAGCCTGAAGAATGGTTGTAAAAGGGCTTGAATTCCTCTGAAGGGACATAATATTTTTTCTCCACCCTTTTGGCTGTGAGAAGCAGGGAAGAACTGGTCTATCCTAAAACCTTGACAGGCTCCAGATAGCTACATTAAGAAGGAGGGTTACCCTAGACGGACCTGCTGAGGCCAAAATATACACAAGCCTCTGTGACCATTCTTGTAACCCTTCTGGCTGGATATTTAAAGCTGAAGCCCCTCCTCAACAAGGCTTGATGAGCTCTAAAAATCATCGGGAGAAGGAGATATAGATTCAGCCACTACTGCCTCATGAGATAACGAAGAGGAGGAGGCTGGAGGTTGTTGAGGAAGCCCCTCCTCCAAATCCTCTAGAGGCGAGTTGACAGCACGCGACTCTACCTGCATGGTATTGGGGAAAGGAGGACAGAGACCTTCCGGTATATGCTCCTGGCACTTCGGTGACAGAGGTGCAGTAAGGGAGAGGAGAGACTCTGGACTGGGGCAGGAAGCCATAAGGGTCATTAGTAAGGACATGGAACCCACCTCTGAGAAGGCCACTGACTCCTAAAATGCTGAAGCTGTAGACGGTACCACAAGGGCAGGCACACCATTGTGGGTGTTGGGCACGCTCAGGCCAGGACACAGATCCGACTTCTGAGTCGGATGAGAAATCAGTTTCCTCTGACTAGGGGAAGCCAAACTCATCAGTACCAGTAAGTGGGTCTCAGAATATGGAGAAGGGGGTACCAGCGAGATAATCACTGGCTTGCCTCTAGATGCAATCCTGCGCAAAGGTGCCACCAGAATAGAAGTGGCCATTACTGAGCTGTGCTCTGGGGTTGGAGTCGGAGCCAAAGGAGCGTGAGATTCCAATATTGGTACCATGAGAGGCTCTTTAATCATGAAAAAAGCCAGTACTGACAAGCTCAATAATTCCCTGGCACCCTCAAACATTCCAGGTGTCAACGGCACTGGAAAGGATCTTGAGCCTGCTGTATGGAGAGGTGCATCAATGCTTCTAGGATTGGTCTCAACAGACCCTTCCTGGGTTCTGGACTCAGCAATGCCTCCTGGCTCACAAATTGCTCCTGCAGAAGCGACTATTTAGGGCACCACTTGTGAGCACTCTGTGTCTTCCTCTTGGAGGATGCCAGTACCAAGTCCTTAAGCGATTTATGCAGTCTCTTCTTAGGCACTGGCATGGTGGATCTGGCTGATGACTCTAAGAACAAGAGGAGCACTCCTGACAGATTTGGAGGCTCTGGGTACCTACTCGGAGCAGGCATGCTCTGACAGTGGAGGAAGTGCAGACTCCGTAAGCAGGAACTAATGTCTGGCAGTCCTTTTTTGAATGGCGTTTGAACCCCCTACAAATGTGATATTCGTCACTGACCTACACCTCTCACAGACACTTAAGCAACTAGTATGAGAGTTGCTCACTAGCATAGACCTGTTACATGAGTAACAGTCTTTGAAACCAGGAGAATGGGGCCTGGGTCTGGTACCGACCCAGGTATCCAAACTAGGCACCAGTAACCCCACACTAAAAAGATAACTCAAGATATAGGTTTACAATACTACTTACAGAACTATTATACAAGACTAAATTAACACTACAAGGTACTTTATACACTAAGGGATATGAAAAAACAAGGGTCACAGCACCAACAACCAACCACCATTGGTGGCAGAAAGGAACAGACAGGTTGGGGGCAGTGTAGCCTTTTATGCCTGAGTGCAGTGGCATGAAGCACCAGAGGGTTCTTGTGCTGCCCCGGTAGGTACTGCTAAGGGAAAAATTGCTGACAACTGTGCACAAGGCACCCATATACCTACAGTGGAATGGACATGTGCAGTCACTCAAAGCAGCAGCTCTGGTTTGGGGAAGTCCAATGCTGCCCCTCTAAAGTCTATCCTCTCACCAGTTCAGAGGAAAGACTCTTCTAAATTGATCAACAGTCCTAATGCCTTGAAAGTTGACTGGATAAGAGTTACACTGGACAGTGCCAGAATCCTGGAACAACCTCTCACCAGTCATTCAGGCAGAGATAGGATTGTACTCCTAACTTTTTCGGGACAGCAATTACCAATGCCATACATTTTGTAAAAACCTGGGAAACTGCTGACAGGTCAAAAGGCAGCACTGAACTGGTAATGAGATTGATTTACCAGAAATCTAAGATGGATATGATAAAAATCACCACATGAAAATAGGTGTTTGAGTGGAAAGTAGCATACTATTCACCAAGATCTAGACAGGGAATAATGGAAGCCAGCATGACCATGCAAGATCTTTTTTAGAAATCTACTGAGTTAACATAGGTCTAAAATTGGCCTGAAACTGCCCTTTATTTTCAGTATTAGAAAACAATGGGAACAGAATGTTCTTCCTCTGGGACATTGAAAAACCTCTTCTGTGGCTTGCCCCCACATAAAAGATTGAACCTCCTGTAGGAGGAGCTCCTCTTGAGCGTTGTCTCTGGAGAGGGACAAGAAAGAAAAACTGGAGGGTGTATCCCACATCCAAAATGCATAATACCCCTGGGTCCAAAATACTTTGGGACCAAGCACTAAGGAAATGGGACAGAATTTGCAAACAAAGGGGAAGGAGAGACTGAAATCACAGAGAGTGGTCCGGCATCCTTGACTGAACCATCAGAATGGTTGCTTAGTATTCCTAGTGTGCTTAGACTGACCAGGAGGTGCTGAAGAAGAGGCAGGAGTTGATGTGTGTCCTATAACACCTACTCTTTTTCCTTGATAGGTCCTTCCAAAGTGTAAAAGTGGGATATCTGTTGGACTACTGAAGATGAATGTTCTTCCTGAACAAGGCAAGTGTATGTGCACCAATGACTTCAGAGTTACCCTGGAGTCCTTTAAGATGTGAAATTTATCAATCTTCTGAGATTAAAAGAGGGATGACCCTTGAAAATGGTAGAGTCCACAGTCTACTGAATCTCTTGGGGTAACCCCAAAGACCATCACTATGCACTATCACCTATGCATAGTGATGGCAGAGGCCATGCATGGTCCTAGCAGCTGAATCAGTTGCATCCAAATCAGTCAGCAGTGAAGTTCTCACCACCAACTTCCCTTCATCTACCAGGGAAACTACCTGCTTAGTTTCCTCAGGCAACTTGTTCTTCAAGTTTAGAACAACATCCCAGGTATTAAAGTCGTATCACCATAATAAAGCCTGTTGGTTAAGTGACTCTAAGCTATAACACTGCCATAGAATAAATTTTTTTACTGAACAAGTCCAGCTTTTTTCCATCCCTTGACTTAGGAGTAAGACACCTGATTTTCCTGGCACTCCCTCTCATTGGCAGCTGAGACAACCACTAACCCTGGAGGAGCGTGGGAATAAGAATGCTCAAAACTCTGAGTGATCATACAATATCTACACTCCACTAGTTTTGCTGTGGGAGGAAGGAAGGAAGGAGGGAGTTTGACAGAGAGCCTTGATAAGTTCTAAAACTGCTTCAATAATTAGCTGGGGCACCAGAGGCATCACCAAGGGAATAAGAAGATTCCCTAACCACCTGCACCTGAATGGACACAGCCAAAGCAACCCTTTCTAAGAGCTCCTGGTGAGCCTTGCAGTCATCAGAAGGGGGAAAAAAAATCACCCCTGAGGAAACTACTTCATCTGGAAAGGAGGATGAAGCTAGCACAGGTTAAGGCTGTGCTTCCTTTGTTAACTGTCCTGCCAGATGCTCCTTAACACCTGCGTCCTGCTCCGTATCAGACTCAGTGCCCGGATCAGGAGGGACTCAATGATCTGACTTCCTACATCCACCCGAGGAAACTGAATGTGACTGACATGAGGAGGATCCAGAAACAGAAGGATATCCCTATCCACAAGTTCCAGAAGGGCCACTGAAAGGGCCCTTTGTTTACAGGTCACATGTCCAGGCCAGCACCAATATAAGGGTCTTGCAAGTACCCCAGGTGGTAAGATCTAGGAGGGGAGTGGCAAGACACATTCTCTGCCTGGGAAACATAAGAGCCAACTACCAAATCAGAAGAAGAGGAGTTGCCTTCTCCTGACAACATAGGGTCTAATCCAGTAGGTACTGGGGACTGGTGCCAGGCATCTGGGAAAGCGAAGACAAGACATCACTGGCTTCCATCTCAATGGTACCAAAGAATAAGAGCTCCAGGATGCAGGAGGCTGACTCGGTGTTGGGCACTGCACTGAGGAAGCTGGCGTCAAGCCGTCTACTGGTACAGGAAGAGCGATCTCCTGCACCACTGGGAAGACCGACACCAATAAGCTCAGAAAGCCTCTTGAAGCTTGTGGGTGCAAATGGTACCAGGACAGCCTCTGACCAGTGCGTAAGATACGTAGACAGTGGAACCGATGAAGGTGCTACTTTAGGCCCTAGACTCGATGGTGCCTGGCCCAGCACCACAGCCAACGATGCCAACTCAGTCAATGGATGAATGGAGGAGTGCTTTGATTTTAACTGCACTTTATTCAACACTCTGTTCCTTTCTGGGAAGGCTGCAGGACCAGAGATCTGCCTCTCCTAGCAGTGTCCTTAGAAGCCTTCTGCTTCTTCCTTGGTACTGGTGAGTGAGAGCAGTGCCAGGAGTCAGTGATCATCAGAGGTGCACATCTCACAGGTGCTGAAGTTCTCCGTACCGTCTCCGACTAAAAGGCTCTGACAGTGGTATCAGAGCAGCCTCCATCAAAAAACTTCAACCTAGCCTTTCCATCTTTCTTAAGCTTGAAGTCCTTGCATATCTGGCACTGAACCTGAACATAAGACTCATTCAAGCACATCAAACTAGAGTGCGGGTTGCTCACAGGCATGGGATTAAAGCACGTCAGACAGGACTTGAAGCCCAGTGATCAAGTGATCAGTACCAATAACAGAACCCCAACCCTGAGAACCAAGAGTAAATTAACAAATACTAACCAACCCTAATAACTGTACAAATATGTAACTATATACAAGAAAAAATAGCAAAGAGCACTTGCAGAAGCCAGGCCAACAGATTACAACCACCATCACAGGCAGTAAGAAGGAACTGAGGGAAGCCAGGGACAGCTCCTCCCTGTATACATGCATGCCGTGGTTTGCTGCAGCAGAAGGCACACAAGCTGCCCCCAAAAGTACTGCTGAGGGGAAAAATTCTGACAACTGTCCTTGGGGCGCACACACACACCGAGAGGGGAATGCACATGCGCAATCACTCAAAGAAAAGTAGTTTTATTTTTGGCACTGACAAAAATTTTGTATTGCAAAATAAAATACACCTGAACGGCAAAGGCAGCTTAACCCAGGAAACCAGATCATAACAAAACCAAAACCATATACCAGTACTCTAACAAAGAAAAAATATATATAACACAAGTAAACATTCATATCCTTTATAGATACCTTGAAGAAGGGAAAGGAAGAGGGGGAACTTCGCTGTTAATTTTATCACAGTACCGCTCAAGAAAGGACCGGAGATGGGAGAAGGTACTTTCTTCAAGGTCTACACAATAGGGTCTGTGCCATGCAACAACTTGTCTGGAATGAAACATAAGAAATGCATGAAGAACACTGAAATAAATGAAGATGTAAAACATGCAACTATTTGTATAATAAATTAACAATCACTATAAGTTAATATGGTTGTCATGTCAAGGACACTATCATCGCATTCCTTGGCAGCATGGACCATTGCTGGAATTATCCAGGTTTCTCTCTTAATTCCTTGCCACGGCAGGGATCTCGGGCACTAGTGCACCTCAGCCCCTCCTCTGCTCTGCCTGTGGCACATAAGAGTTTAGTCTCCTGTGGGCTGTAATACTTTGGTCTAAGTTTAGTTGTTGGGTTCAGTGTGTGCATTCTGGGTGGTGCTGATGGGCCGTGGTATACAGGCAGACAGACTAAATGATCTGGTGGTTCCTTCTGGCTTTAAACTCTATGACTCTAAGGTTTCTGGCTCACAGCTTCACCTAACAAAATAGTTGTTGGGGAAGAAAATATTCCTGATGCTTGTATATTTCTTTTCTGTAAAACAGAAGATGAGCTTTTATGGGATATTTTTATGGGATTTTTTTTTTTTTAAATTTTGGCAACCGATTCTCAAGAGGAGCTATAAAACAGTCTCAAAGCTAATTTGGCATCATGAAAGTTACTTATTCACTACAGAAATTCTGACAAAGTCAGAGGTTGAAGAGATACAGTCATTTGATTTTAATTTTTGAAAACTCCATTTTCTATTATAACTCCCTTTAAAACAGAATGTTTTGAAAAATTTTTGGAAATCCTTAAAAAAAAATTAAGCGTTTCTCTACTTCTATATTGCATTTTATCAGGGTCTTCTCAATTAAACTGCTTCAGCTTCAAGCATGGACAAGGCCTGAAACAGTGTTTAAACTGATTTAGTTCAGTCAGAGCAAACATCTATGTGGACACACTTATTTTTGAATTTGAATGGCTTACTTTAGTCAACTTAAACCAATTCCCAATTGACTTAAGTGAAACTATAATAAGCCTCTCAAACTGAAGGGTCTCTATCCAGGGGTTTGTTTACACAAGCTCTTAAACGTTTTTTCCTTGCTAACGATTATACAAGGAAACAGTGTAAGTAGCACAAAGTGCTGTCATATCCACAAAATAAACAAACTTGAAACAAAAAGTTTTTCAACTTTTTAGTTTTAGTAATCCTAAGTGTTCTTTGTCCAATAGTAGGTACAGAATCTTCACAGAAAATATTTTCAAATCAACGGCGTTCCTATGTTATAACTGTTAAACATGAACCACAATCATTAGAAAAAGCACCAAAAAAAAAAAAAAAACAACAGAATCTTTAAAGCATTATAAACAGACCTATTATAATACTGTGATGTATACAATTCTGTGCTTGTCAAGAAGATTAGCACACATCAATGTATTTTTATAAAATGCAGCATTTTACCTGTCCCTTGGAAGAGCTGTCCAGGCAAGACTATGTGAAGTGCCAGCTGAAATCTGTTGAATTGCTATTCCGTCTAAACCACTTACTTTCTTTGGTTTAGTAATGGGACCAGTGGAATTTCCCTGACCGCACTGTCCCATGGAATTGTTACCCCAAGCATAAACTTCGTTATCTAAAGAGAATCAAAGAAGGAAACAAAATTTGAGGTTCAGTGTCTTTTAATCAAAGATGATTATAAATACCTATATACCATATTTATTTTACCATGAGAAAGTGCCAAACAATGGCTGTCACCAATCGAAGTATCAACTATTCTTGTAGCAGCCAGCTCTTCAATAAGCTTGGGTCTAAGAGCAGTAGCTTCTGAAGAACCACAGCCTAGGCATGCACCACAGCCCCACGCATATACCTAAAAACACAAAGAAACATATAAGTTTTCAACACAATATTATTGGTATTTGTCAAGAGACAGAGCTACAGAAGATTGTGTAATTACCGCAATTACACCTGTAATTGCCCAAGCAAGTTATATATGTATACTTGTATGTATGCACTCTACAAATCAGGGCTCTGGTACATCCATGGATGTATATAGCCCTAATTTCTCCTCCATAAATTAATACAACATATTAAACCACAGAAAATTCTTCAGGCTAACAAATGTTCCAGTTCATAACCACAAAAAGAAATTGAGGGATTAAATGACCTCAAACCACCATAATTTGCCAAAGCATCACAACATATAAACTATATATTGATTTATTCTCCAGTTTTTAGTCCCGACATTACTTTGTCTAAAACCCACCCCTGTTGTGGATAAATTTAATCCCCAATTCTTAATTCCTTCCCATTTGTATGATTAAATTTCGTTCAATCCCACCTCACTATACTGTTTACAAACAAACCAACATAAATACTAAAAGAGTTGCAATTACCTGGGGTGGAGGGAGATTTAAGTAAGGATCTTGGACAAATATGGCTGTTGTTGCATTGTTTGTTAAATTTCAATCAAAATTTATCTGAAATATATGTATAAACCTTAAAAAATATTTTCTTTGGATAGCAAGACCTTTGGAACTACGAACTTTTTTTTTACTAACTGACATGGACAGGAATGGACTGCTGAATCCACACCCATGTGCACATATGGCATTATGTAAACAACGTATTCAAAGCTATTACTATATATGCTGTAATGTTCATTAAGACTATG
Source organism: Mesoclemmys tuberculata (assembly GCA_007922155.1). Taxonomy (NCBI): domain Eukaryota; kingdom Metazoa; phylum Chordata; order Testudines; family Chelidae; genus Mesoclemmys; species Mesoclemmys tuberculata. The sequence continues at coordinate 5,551,706 of ML675621.1, forward strand.
AATTATTATTTGGTATAGCGCCACACTTCTGTATTACCCTGTAAAAGACAGCCCTTGCAGGATTGGTCCTTTGGTGTTTGTATTTATAATATACAAATGCATACTAAATATACAGATGGAAATTATAAGCAGTTCCAGTTTGTAAAGACGAAGCTATTCCCTTTCTGTGTATTTTATAATCTTAGGAATTTTTCCCCTATAGACTGAAGAAGTCATGTGGCACAAAAGAATACCCATGCACATTTAAATAATGAATCTCAGGCACCTTTTTAAACAGCAAACCTGTCGTTCAAGTGAAAATATCTTTTTGCCTACCTGTCCTGTTGATGTCAAGGCAAGTGAAGATTGGCTCCCAGCACATACTTTGCGAATGAACATTCCTTGTAAAGCTTCTATAACTTTAGGTTTATATACTCTATTGGTATCACCATGGCCAAGCTTGCCTATCAGACAGACACATAAGGTAATATTAGACTAAAGTAAAGTGCAGTTATGACAGTCATGTGAAGATTTAACTTCCTGATCAGAAGTCTTTTAGATTTAGAAACATTTGCCTCAGTGTCTCTCTTTGGTAACAAAGTGTTTTAAGAACATAAGAACAGCCATACTTGGTCAGACCAATGACCATTCAGTCCAGTGTCCTGTCTTCCGACACTGGCCAATGCCAGATGCTTCAGAAGGAATTAACAGAACAGGTAAGCAACAAGTAATCCATCCTGTCACCCATTCCCAGACTTTGCCAAACAGCAATTCCTGCCAATCCTGGCTGATAGTCATTAATGGACCTATCCTCCAGGAACTTATCTAATTCTTTTTTGAACCCTGTTATAGTCTTGGCCTTCACAACATCCTCTGGCAAGGAGTTCCACAGTTTGACTGTGCATTGTGTGAAGAGATACTTCCTTTTGTTCCTTTTAAACTTACTGCTTATTAATTTCATTTGGCGACCCCTAGTTTGTGTGTTATGAGTAAATAACACTTCCTTAATACTTTCTCCATAGCAGCCATGATTTCATAGACCTCTATCATACCCTTCCCTTAGTGATCTCTTTTTCAAGATGAGAAGTCCCAGTCTTATTAATCTCTCTTCATATGGAAGCTTTTTCATACCCCTAATATTTTATTGCCCTTTTCTGCACCTTTTTCAATTCCAACGTATCTTTTTTGAGATGAGGTAACCAGATCTGCATGCAGTATTCAAGATGTGGGTGTATCATGGATTTACAAAGATACAATACAATATTTTCTGTCTTATTATCTATCCTTTTCCTAATGATTCCCAATATTGTTAGCTTTTTTGATTGGTGCTGCACATTGAGTGGATATTTTCAAAAACTACCCACGACATCAAGATCTTTTTCTTGAGTGGTTAACAACTAATTTAGACTCCATCATTTTACATGTGTAGTTGGATTATGTTTTCCAATGTGCATTACTTTGCATTTATCAACAATAAATTTCATCTGCCATTTTGTTGTCCAGTCATCCAGTTTTGTGAGATCCCTTTTTTTAACTCTTCACAGCCTGCTTTGGACTGAACTATATTGAGTAGTTTTGTGTCATCTGCAAATTTTGCCACCTCACTGCACTATAATGAAGATTTACTTTAAAAATCAATACATACAAATGTCATCTTTGTTTCTAAAAACCTTCCATGGATTTGCCTCATTTTACCACAGTAATTTAAGTCTCCTCTTACACCCCTCAACAATTCCTTCTGCTTACTTACTGGCTTCCTTTCTGTACCTTCACACAAACTCACATGTTATTTGCTTCTACAAACAACCTTTTATCTCACCATCTCACCAATCCATTGTTTTGACTCCTTCATGGATAACTGTTCAGTCCATTTTAAGTGCAACAGATTTTTAAAAGATGTAGAAATACTTCATCGTATTTCAGACCACTAATGACCCACATTAATTATAATTAAAATTCTAGGTTTTACATACCATTATCTCCTCCTCCAAATGACCATACTGTTCTTCCATCTTTGGATAGGGCTATTGTGTGTGAACTGCCACAGGAAACCTCTCCTACATTGCTGATATCTTTTACTAAAGTTGGAATGTTACGGCTGTTGCTGTCACCATGACCTTGGAAAAACAAAAATAAATGCATTTTGATATGTTTCCGTCCTCCTGTTTATGAATTTTAAGATCTATTTGTGCATTATAATTACAGTAGAACTTTGGTAATTCACACACTTTGTAATTGACACCAGAATTTGTTTGTTTCTGCCCACTTTTCAGTAAAGATTTAATAGAAAAGTTCTGTAGTAAGGTCTCAAATTACCAACACTTCATTATTTTTACAAAATGTACTACAGAACTTTACGAGAACATTATAAAACATCATAATTTAGGGAAATTTCTTAACTGCTAATTACATTTGTGTCTCCAAAACTAGGCCAGATGGGAGTATTGTATGCTGGGGTGTGGCTAGGTCAAGAGGGAGTGGTCTCACAAGGTAAGTGACTGATTTTACACTACACATTCAATGTGCGCAGGTAAGGAAAGCCACTGAACAGATAGACTGCCCTGGATGAGTAGCCTTAAACATTTGAGTCAGAATGGCAAATTCAGGAACCTGTTCAGCCCACTTCAGGTCCAGGTAAGACCTGAAAGTGGGCTGAACAGATGCTACAGTCTTCCTCATCTCAAGAAAATAGAGCAATAAGAGGGAACCTGAGACTGATTTTCGAAAATCTAGCAGCAAAAAGACCTAACCCTCAGAGCAGCACCTACTGAAAACAGGAACAACTGAAATCTGGTATCCAATAAACTTGAAATGTACCAATAGCTCTGCGTTCTACTTTTGTCACTTCTGGCAGGAAAGCTACACTACCCTGGGTCCAGTCTGGCACAGGACAAATGAGGAACTGAAAGTCAAATGAATAAAATATGCTTTAGATGCAGCACACTGGCTTTAACTGTTTATTCACTTATTCATTATTTTGCAAATTTCAATAAGTCACAATGGATCACACTAATCAGTGTGAATGAATGAGGTTCTAGGGTCCTATTATTTGAATATCCTTTTCCTGAGGAAAACTACAGAGCCAAAAAATTTCTTTAAACTTATTTAAGCACGCTATGAGATTTCAAATCACAAAAAGTATGTTTTTCGTTTAACAAAATTAACAAAGCACACAATCACCATTAATCCTTCTTAAGAAGGTAAATACTGGAGTGCTAATGTTTTAATTTTTAGGAACTAGCAGAGGTAAATTCTTATCTATAATAATTTCTTTATCATAAATAGCAACTACAATCCGTGATCCGTTAACATTAATAATTACAGTTCAACATGAAAAAAAATTCTGTCACTCAGTTATAACCCAAATAACTGAATAAAAAGGTAGAAAATTCAAAATCAGACAGCCAAAGGAAAGAGAAAAAAAGAATACAGTAGCCCTCCCTTCACACAAGAAACAATAGAACCTTTCCTTTTCATTTCCCCCAAGTAATACAATTTGTCCCAACATTTCTAACTTCCAGTTGGTCCTTTCTGTATGCAATCATGCCACTTAAGAACACAATGTACTTTATGACAAGCTTGACTTACATTTTACTTTTAAATTTGCAATGTTCTACAAAAGATTTTTTTTTTTAATTGCAGATGTCGTTGAGAAAGGTGGAGTATTTGAAGTATGGGGGTTTTGTCACCAAGGAAGGTATATAGGAGACAGTTTGGAGCACTCTGAGAAGCATGTTCTTTTAAAACTATCAGCCATTAAATAATTAATTTTTAAAAGTAAAGATGAAAATTTCAGAAACCTTAATAGAAAAAGAGAAAGTCAGAATAAATGTGTAGTGTCATTACTGAACATATGCACCTTTCAAAAGCAACAGAGCAGCTCAATTTCATACAAGGAATTTTTAAATTACCTAGTCTTCCGAAGTCTCCTTCACCCCAAGTATACAATTCTCCATCTTCTGTAACAGCAGCACTATGTCTGTATCCAGCTGACACACATACAACTACCTACATTACATACAAAGAAAAAAAAAGTTTCTAAAACTGAAGCTGTTATAATAAGTAGTGGAAGAAGAAGAACTGAGTAATGAAGTTTTCCTTTCAAAAGACTGTTGGACTATTAAACTATAAATCCATTTGTTTGCTCCCATAAAATATAGCTTGTTCATAAAATTATAATTACAATTTCTCTTTTAGTGTTTAACAAGCATTTGCAAATGGCAGGGAGTCAACAAAGAAACACAGAAATCTAGAATTTGGCCATCTGGCCACAACTTTTATTTATCAAGCCAACTTAAACAAGAGTAACAAACTCAATAACCCTGCAAGGCAACCTGGTCCGACCAGCAGCAGTAAAAAAGGAAGAAGGCAGGAAGATTCACGCCTGGTTGTCATCACCCCAATTCCCTATATGCGCAAACCAAGAGCTATGATAGGGCAAAGCATGAAAAGGCTTGCTTCCACTCTGCACGACCACCCTCCTCCATGCAAACTGAGTGCATGGAGCCCAAGGGAGCAGCCTGTTCCTTTCCATCCCTCTGCCCCTCATGTGCACGACAGTAGTAAGAGTGGCTCTTCTTAATCATCTCGGGAGAGTCACTTAAGAAAAAAAAAATCACTTAAAGAGGTATGTATTGCCATATAAGACAGATAGCACAGACAGCAAGAACCTCTCAAGTGCTACTCCTGGCTCCACTACTGACTCCTCTGTGGCCTTGATAAGTCATTCAGCCTCTCTCTCTCTTTCTTCATTAGAAAAAAATGAGGACAAAATAAATATTTATCTGCTGCATAAAGGAGTTATGTGGATTTACTAGTGAACTCTGAAGAGGAAAAGCACTGTCAAGAACTGTGTGTTAAAAAGATCAGTAGTCCTCTGAAATTAGGTACCAGTTCAGCAAATCACTTAAGCATGAATTAGACCCACTGACCACCAAAAGAACTACTCACATGACAAAAGGTAAGTTCATGTTTAAGTGCTTAGCTGAAACAGGGATCTAATTTCCACACTCCCAGCCCCCCAAAAAGAGAAAACTTACATACAAATTGAAATATTTGAAGCCTTATGGAAATAACAGCATTGAATTAAAAAGGCATGAAAACAAAAAGACATTCCATTGTATAGAACATACCTTTCCTTGTAAAGGACCCTGAATAAGTTTGGGATATTTCTGTGTTGAACTGTTTCCATGTCCCAGTTTTCCATAGTCACCATCACCCCAGCTGAAGACCTCCCCTTCTGTCGTAAATGCTAAAGTGTGACCATCAGATCCTTTTGAAGATGATACCTTTTTAATAGACCTATGAGGCTCAAAAGTCAATTTTTTCAGTGTGGACTGGTTATTGGAGTCACCAAGTCCTAGCCTCCCATAACTGCCTTTACCGCAGGCTCTAACAGAACCATCCGTGGAAATGACAAAAGTACAATATTGTCCAGCTTCAATCTATAAGTAAAAAAGTGAAAATATTACAAAAGGAAGTATTTTAGATAAAATCATTTAAAATAAATGGCAGTAGGCTAAAAATCTGTACTTTTAACAGAATGCTGTATTCCTTCATGGATCCCTTTTGTGATAATACAAATTAAAAATTAAGGGTCATTTGGATTTGAACAAGCTATGGGAGCACAAGTCAAGTTTATTTTATGCAAATCTTAAATCAAAAGCATTCTTAAATCCCAAAATAAAGCTATTTTCTTGCTATATGGATAATATAAATCCACCCCAATAAAGCTATTTTACTTAGAAATTTGCATCTCTTCATTAATATATTTTAAGTTGTAATTCTCACCATAAAGATTCACAACTAAAACAAACAGGAATAATTAAATATCACGTACATACAAAGGAATTTCTCTGGCATGAGTTTAATGGGGGATGTGGGCCTCCCTTAGCTCTAACAGATTCATGAATAGAAATTGGATTTCTTTCTAATGGGGTTTCTTTGCCCCCCTCAGCCATCCCAACCCCAATTTAAGGGTTAAAAAACAAAAACAGCTTAATGGAATAGACTTTCAGCAGGTTATGCTTCACTGTACCTGATAAATCACTATACACTATTATGAATTCACTAAACCTTAAAATGTACAGTTCTATTAACAAGAGACAAAACAGAAGAAATATGTATCCAAAAGAAATAAGACCAATGAATAAAATATTCCAGGGCAGAAGATGATTACCTGGACAGCAAAAGAGGGAATTTTACCACACCAACCATGTGGTACATAAAATAAATAACGTAGTAAATATCCACACAACATAAAGAACCACACACAACATACGTTCTGCTTTTGTGTATTATATATTTGCTTGAAGTGTATTTATACTAATGCATAAGCCTGCCCTATGAGAGGCTTGAACCTACAGTCCTTTGGCATATAAAAATTCCCATTAACTTTAACAGGAATAACTGCAGAATCTGGACCATAATCACCTATCTAGTGACCAAAACAAGCTTTTACCTATATGAACACTACAAAACCAATATAGCAGCAAAAAGAGCAAACACTTCTATTTAGTGTCATGCATCAACAAAAGTGCTAAGTTGTGTCAGCAGAACCCATGACTGAAAACAGAAAAAACATACTGTAGACTGATTTTCAAAAAGCTAACTGAGCTTACTCTGCCAGCAGTTAGACAGGTCCTGCTTTGACTTTTAAACTAAGCAAACTTGATGTGAAAATAATTGATGGAGAATTAATATTAACAGCTAAAACATCTTCTGGTCTTTAGGGGCATTTTTACAAAAAAAAGGAAAAATGAGCTCAGCGCAAAAAATGTAGTAACCCAAAGAATAATTCTCTTTTCAAAACAGCTTTTATTATCAAGTAGAAAATTTACTTATACCCCTGTTCACAGACATTTAGGAAAAGAACAGATTCATGTTTGTTACTGCAGAGAAAAATCACATTTCTTCACAGACCCAAAAAGAATTAGGATATTTCCAGATGTTTTTCTCTTTTCAAATATTAGAACTTGGCAGTCAAAACAAATCAAAGAAACTCTTTAGGTCTGGTATGTCAAAGTATAAAAAATGGAAAAACTTCAAACATGATATGCACCTTCCTAGTTTATTACTAGAGTACATTATATACCACTGCAAAAAACACTCACAGTTTGTGCATCAGAAAAACTTGGTGCTAGTTTGGGTTGAAGTATTTTTTCTTGTGTTCCTTCTACCAGCTGGTGGCTGCTGTTACTACCCCACACATATACTTCACAAGTCTCAGAAACAATGGGAGCATCACCAGTTTGTATGCTGTCAGAGCTGGCACATGTCCTAGAATAGTCTGATGCCATTCGACAAACCTAATTAAATTTAAAAAATAATGTTAAGGTAACGCAACAAGAATTTTAGTTAACGTTCAATGCATTTTCCTAAAGGCAACCAACATATGTATTCTTTAATTCCTACCATTCTGATTGATTAAATATTCTACCTAATACACAATACTCACTTTCAGTAATCATCTGGAGGTTAAAATACAGGACTGAGTGTCAAAGGTTCTATGCCCGCCATCCAACAGAGTTATTGCATTATGATCTTGGCTAAGTTACTTAGCATCAGTCTTCCTTCAGTAAAATGGGGATCCCCCCCCCCAATTTCACAGGACAAGTGAGACTTAACTCATAAAATGTTTGTAAAACACTTGGAGATCTTCAGAAGGACCACATAGCTAATAATTTACCTTTTTTTAAAAGTTTGAGCTAAACAAATAGGGTGAATCAACGCAAAATGTAATTTACATAAAACCAAGGTTAATTAAAAGACATACCTCTTCAAACAAACACAAAGCTGCCTCATAGAGAGAGCATAAACCATCAGATGTTCTCGTTGGTTCCCTCCACTGACTTCGATCAGCTGATGATCCCTACAGTTTAAAAAACATTGGTGATGTTGTCAAAGAAATACGTAAATACATATAGCAACAGCACATCATACACCATATTTCTGATGCATTTATTCTTCTAGTTGTGGAGCGAAATCAAATTTCTTTTTGGAAATCAGTTTATAACCAAAAGAAGTTTTAATTTTAGAATAACTAAACAGTAACATGGGAAATACAATATATTCATAAAACTTAATTTTTGATTAATCATTGCAAAAAAAATTGATGGGTTAATCTTTAATAGCTTGATTTCCCTAATATTGTTTTAAAGTAGTGTTTTAAGATGAATTTTAAGATGAATACTTTTTTCTTAAAACTACAGATCACTAACACTATTATTTTTGTTTGATACAAATCTTCCAATGGTTTCAATGATGCCTCTATACTTAATCATAAAAACAAGTTAGAAACATTAGATTGTTTGTATAAAATGGAAACAGAGTTTTTCCATGCAAACACTGGTCTTTCACTGGTGTATTTGTCGCACATAACTCAGGGTCTGAACGACAAGCACTATTAAACTCATTAAGCATTTTAAAGCATCTCGTTTGATTTAAAATTTGATTCAAGTCCACCTAAATAAAGCACTAGTACCTAATAAATCCCTGGGTCAGCTCAACTCCTTTCAACATCGAGCTGACAAACTGCAACATACATACGCATGTGACCAATTGTATTACTGTGCATATACACAACAGTGATTTTCTGCAGTACATTTATTTATTGTTGTTTTTTAAAGAAGTCCCCCTGCCACATAAAAAAAGAACAAAATTCTCCCATTCCTTTAATCCCTTTCCAAATCTGTTTGATAATTTAAATTTCTTAGCAGATGAGAGGAGCAGGGACTTTCATTTTTCAGTTTAGGGGGAAAATCCACTCATTCGAGTTTGTGCATATTGAGCTCAGGCTTGATAGAGTTCTTGATTGCACATACCCCTGGGATCAAGACTTTAAAGAATATTCCAGAGTGAAGAGGGGAATCTTGCTCTGGAAAGGCCAACAGCATAGTGAAATTCACAAGAATCTCATCAATTCACTCTTGTTCAGAATTTACACTACAGCTTGTAAATTTTGCTGTTTCTCCAAAAGCTACAAGCAGCAGAGGTCTGTGTTAATTAGGAGGGTAGGGATATCAAATGCTATATAAATCTAAACCAAGCATATTACACAACTTTGAATGCTGAGTCAGTCAAACAGAAAGCAAACTTTAAAACCCAGTTTTGTACTTTTCACTATATTTATTTTGGAATAAAACATATTGGCAAGTGGATAATTACAGTACATTCTTGATACTCTGTACTGTCATACCAAAAGTGTTGGGTTTTTGTCTGGTTGGCTTTTTAGGGGGCTAGAAGTGGGACAGACAACAAGACATTGAAACAAGGAGATTTCATTGAATATAATCTATTCAATCTCCAATATCTTCAAAGCAATTATAATACCACTAAAAATGGGCCCAGTCCATTCAGTGTTGAGATGTGTTTAGATTCAAATTAGTAAAAAAATTATTTGAAAAGTTTAATTACAATGAAAGATTTAAGCAAAAAAAAAAAAAAAAAAAAAACAAATTCCAAATACATGTTCTACATACATACCAAAGATCTCCGCATCTGTGTTAATATATTCATAAAGCAGTCAAAACTGATCATCCCTTCTTGACTTTGCAGCATTTTGTTTTTCTCCATGGCGTTTACTACTGCTGATGCACCTAGCGCCATTTCTATCCACTCAAGAAGGTACCTCAGAGAACCACGCTGGGCAGCTAAACCAAGAAGCAACTCACATGCTAGCCTACGACCTAAATTGTCTGCCCCAGAGTTAGGAATTGTTACTCCTTTAAGAAACGTTGTTACTTGTGATAAACAGTCCAGTCCCATTGGTGGAATCTTACTTTCATTCGCTAGAGATAAGGGTGGCAAAGAGCTCACAACTTCTATTGCAGTGTGAATGACATCATTGCAAAGACTAAGGCCAGGTCCCGACGCAGGCATCATCCAACTTTGTCTTAGTAGTGCAAATAGTAAGCTTAGTCCAGTACGGACCCCCATTTCTATGAGAGCATCTGTACTTGACCTGGGACGCTCACAAACAGAATGGACATCTGTTGATCCAGAACTGCTTTCTGGAGAATGCTGCTGCTGTTTCACCTTGCCTTTATCATGATATTTATTAGAAAGTGCATAAAAGACACGCTGCAACACAAGCAGACGTTTTCGAAGTGCTCCAGCAAACGGAGAATCTGAACACACCATCTTAGCCAGTGCCAGCTGGCTGCTAAGAAGGGCATCCAAATAGTGGTCCTGTTCATCACTGGATAAGGACTCACGTTCAAAATCTGGTAACTGAGGTCCTTTGAGGCACAGAACCTGTTGGGGCAAGGGCACTACTTCCTTATTGCTGACTAATTTAGAATACAGGACAGAAACTCCCTCCCTAGTGGCAATAGATTCACTGTCTTCTGTGATCCAGGAACTGTTTAGATGTTCAAGCCATTTCAGCTTCACTGGTGGGACCATAGCTGCCATGTTTGTTTATTCTTCTGCCATTAGTCCTACAAATGCAAAAAGAGATTGATAGGCATATACAAAACCATCCATATGACCTCTTCCTCCGATTAAAAACAAAAGTCTTATATTATATACACACATGAGGTTAAGGATTTCCATTTGTTTGTACCTAAATTTAGGCACCTATACCCAAAGTCAGCTACCTAAGGTCTCATCAATTACAATGCAAAAACATATACAAAAACATGAATTCTACAGACTAATTTTGATCCTCATTTGAAAATATGCATCAATAGCTCCCTAATAAAAAGGTATTATGGTAAAAATCTGCACAAAAAATGAAATACCTGAAATCTACATTATAGCTTGAATTATTATTCACTCTTACAACAAATTTAATCCAAATACTTTGGAGTCAAAGTAATTATCCTTCCCAAGACAAATACACCACATTTTACATATACAAAACTGAAGCAGGGCGAGGTTCTAGGAATTGCATGGGATTATGCACAAACTCTATGCTACATTCACAAAACCATTCTGCCTCTGAAAATGTATACTGCAGGGGATAAAGAATGAAAATGAAAATGTTTAGTGTGCCAGAAGCTTTTTATAGTATCATAGCCCAATAGATAAAGCACACACTATTAATGGCATAATTGTAATTGTATTCATTTTCCCCAAAACACAAAGATTTCCCAATTCTTTAAACCTTTGATATTCTTGAAATCAAATAGTATCAATAACCAGGGTAGCAGTGGCAATATGCACTACTATAATGAATGAAGAAACAGATCTGAGGCCATTCCTAATAGTCTGTGCCACAACTAAGGGTCCAATTCTGCAAACATGCATGTGCATAAACTTTACTATTATGAGTAGTTCCACTGCAAGTAACAGGCCCTTTCAATCAGAGTGGGAATCTAGACATCTCTGCAACAATGCTGTGTCCAAATGGCTGTGAATGCTTTAGTGAGGACCAGCAAAGAGCCTTTGTCATATTTGCAAACTTAGACTATGGCTACAGAGCTTACAGCAGCACAGTAAGGGCCAACTTATTTACTCCAGCCCCCACGGGCAGTGGTAGTTATCACTGTCCACATCAGTGCCTAGGTCGTTGTAATTTAGGTCACTCAGGGAGGTGGCTTAGTCACACTCCTGAGCAACATAATTTATACTGACATAAGCTGTAATATATACATAGCCTTATTGTATACAGTATTTTTTATTTTATCAATAGAAAGTCGAGGGCATTAGACGAGCACATTACTTGATTCATTATGCTAAACAAAATTTTAAAAAATCAAGTAAATATGTATGTAATTCAGTACCTTCCTCCCCCCCACCGTGTGTGTGTGAGAGAGAGAGAGAGAGAGAGAGAGAGAGAGAGAGAGAGAGCACACATGTTAACTCCCTGAAGGCAGGAAAATACCTGTTTTGTGTACAGAAAAGACATATATAGCTGCTTCAATGGACTCTTGTCAAAAGGAACAAATAGCAAATAACTCTAGCAGCTATAAGAATTGAGTCACATTTGTTCTGAGTTTCCTCTTTTCAAAAGGCAGGAAGTGAACTGGAGCTTAGAGATGAGTCGATCTTTCTAATGAGTGCTAAACAATATTCCATTAGCTGCCACCTGCCTGAAAAGCAGAGGATTACCTGTGAGTCTGCACTGATGGCAGCTAAATCAGAGAAAATATACACTGTCCCACTCAGTCCCTTTTCTTTTTACTTTCTTTTGTTGTAGATTCCCAAAAAATAACTACAATTATTACTGCCATGAAAGGTACTTGCTCTAGTACACATGTTCCAGCCTTTTTTCTCTTCTCCTCTCTCTCTCACTCATACACAAACATGCCACAGTTTCATCAGGATTGCATTTGGGTCTTTTTTGGGAGGATGGAGGTCTTAATATATAGTAACATGGTGCTTTTTCTTTGTAACTGTCAAAGTTGCCTCAATATGTAACTTCTTTTCAGCACAGCAGATTAAAGAAGATTAATTTCATGCTAGATAACATTAACATTCTTATCACCTGTTTATTGCTCTTCTAATCAGCCGCCATTGCTATTTCACACACAGCTGAATTGCACATCTTTGATGGCCAAACTAATTGAAGTTATAGAGCTTGAGGAGTGAAAGAGGTTTCTGAATTTGTGAATGTGTTGATTATACAAGGCAAATTCTGTCTGAATCCAAATTTATTTGAAAGATGGCTCAGCTCCTATTAGTATTTTGGTAAGGAGCTAATCTAACAGTACAGTATTAACCTTCAGACAAAAGTGTGTACCACAGAGCAGGTTTATATTTCCTATAAAACAATAAAAGATTCTAGAGACCTTCCATTAGGAAAATACAAATGAAGAGTTCTTATTAGATTACTGTTCTCTCATCCAACACATCAGCAGTGACAAGAAGGACAAAATTTATTGTTTAGAACCCAACAGTGGAACCTGGGAATATCTTGTTGGTATCAATGGCACACTAGTTACATAAAAGGCCCAACTTCTATAAACCACTAACCAAATAAAACCCTAAACTAATGGCACCAACACTCAGAAGAGATTGAGACAATAATCTGCAATGGATTCAAGTGTAGTAATATGTAACGGAGTGTTCAAGTAGAAAGTGCTTCAATTCAGTTATTTTAATATCCAGGAGAGAAGGTGTGATATGCTTTTGCATTAAATTTCAGATGTCAACAAACTAACTGAGCACTTTCAGTAGACCAGGCATCCAGCCCTAGATCCTAGTACAGGTTACCAACTGGTGCATTCAATATTGTAAATGTATACAGCCTTCCAGAAGCTCACAGGTATTTCTCCAGTGTAAACAAACATTTCAGTTTGCACAGTGCTTTGGCCACATTCTAGTGGCTCATCAAAGTTTATACTAATTTGTCGATTGCATATCTAGGTGACATCACAGCTGGAGTACCTAATCCATCTGCAGACTACTTTGGAGAAAAATCTGCCTGGCTGTCCTAAACACAGAATGTATTTGGCTTTACCATGACATAAAAGCACCAGCAGTGCATGTTAATAGTGAGTGAACTACAGGTGCATGGAATCAACATGATCAACCAGACACCAGCCTCAAGGATGAAGCAGATGATCAACGCTTTCCTTAGGCATGGGGGTTGGTCTAGGTAATGTATGCTGCACTTTGGCACCATTGCCACATTCTGTTAAGTTTGGACACAGAAGAACAAGGCTAGTAAAGTAAGATGGGATCAAGGACTTTCCAGACCCTGCAGAGCTGTCTGTGTGATGGTCATTATTTAAACAGGGTTCTAGCAGCCAAATCCAGGACCAACCAGATACTTCAGCAGTAGGATATTAGTTAGTGCCAGGAGAAGAACACTGCTTTCAGGGGAGAAAAGTGTTTCCTTCAGGATAAACAAGTACTGCATACTCTGGTCAATTAAAAACATCTGGCAATTAGAAGGGAACTAGAAGGTTTCAAATAAAAGCTTATCCTGAGAATAAACTAGAGGGCACTCTAATGGCATCACTTGATGAAGGAACAGAATGCCAGTCTTGGCAGGGGGTTTCTATTTTTCATTTAACCAATAAATGAAAGACAGTAACAGACCATGACAATCTGGGAATAAGCCGGCTTGCCCACTGGTTTGACAACTCAAGCAAGGGGAAGGCAATAAGGCACATGGAATTGGGGGAGGGGGACGGCACAGTTAAGGGGCGTTTCAGGCCTGACTATTAAGAGTTTTGTATCTTCTATTTTCACCGCGCATTTTCCTTTCAAATTTGAAAGCAGGAAAGTTTAACCACCTGTTTTTTCTAACTGTATTCCCTTTTCTTCTTGTGGGTGAAAATTTAGTAGCTCCTGGCTGTCTTCTGTCAGAGACTAGGATTAAAGAATCCAAAACAAAGGCAAGGCCATCTTTAAAAGTGAGTCCTCATAGGAGTGGTTATGTTACTTAAAAATAGAGCAAGGGCTATATGTGCATTCTTCCAGCTATGAGTGTAGTGAGGGTAGATGAGCTCTGGATAAGAAAGATGTGTAGAATAACTGTTTAAAGAGGTTTTTTAAAAAGCCACATGCACCACCTGCATTTGTTTACTTGATTGTCTTGTTATTTTTATTCATTCACTTGCATTTTAGTGACATTCTGGTATTTAAACCAGCACTATGCTTAAGGACTCGATCATTCACTCCTTATAGGTCAGTGAGATAGATTTTTTAATTCCTCTCTAATACCTGCTTGCCAGAAAATAATTTTTTGTCCAAACAATTTACATTCTGTGCAATATTTTAAGTCACTTTTTTTAAAGAAACCAGAATTTTAAAAAAGGCAGCCATTGCACATGTATGTGAGTCACTAGTATCAGCACAGGGATAACACACATGCGAGGCAAACAGGTAAGAAAAAGTTTTCAAATGTTCATTTTGGTCCATATTTTTGCTCTGTTTACATAGTACAATGTACCTTAAATTTTTTGGCTCATCAGAAGTGAAAGTATCTGCTCTAGATGTATAATATTAAGATGCCTCCTCCACAATGCCTGGATAGATGCATCTTCAAAACAGACTTCAATCCTTCAAGGAATTCTCAAAGATACAGCAGTGCACTCACACAATGCCTCAGGCTTCATTCAGAGAAGACTGGATTAGTGTAAAGTTAAAAATATTGTTAAGGAGACAGAGGAATCATCCATGCTCTGGAGAAAAAAAATACCGATTTTGAAAAATTCTTTACAGAAAAGTGAAAGGATGGTAATTAATGGGACTAAAGTCTTTAAATCTAAATTTGAATGATATAAACACTGAAAACAAAAACAAAACTTAGCTAAAAAGGATATCATAGGGTACATCCACATGTCCAAAAAGTCCCAAACCCATGGCAGCAAGTTTCAGAGTCTAAATCAACTGACTTGGGATTGAGTGGCTTGTGCTACAGGTCTAAAAAATAGCCATGTAGATGTTGCCATTCAGGCTTGAGCCCAGGCTCTGAGACCTACAACCCCTGCAGAGTTTCAGAGCCTGCCTCCAGCCCAAGCAGGAACTATTTTTTAGCCCTGCAGCAGCACAAGCCTAAGCCAGTTGGCCCAAGCTCTGAGACTTGCTGCAGGGGTTATTTATGTTTTGTTTTGTGGATGGGGGATGTGCAGTATAGTCATACCCTGAGAAAGACAGCTGACCCAGGGCTTCAATTTCCTCAAAATGCTTTTAGAGCTGATGTTACTTCAAATTAACCATGGAGTCTAATAGGAAAGGAAGAATTTTTCAAAGTACTGCTGCTATTCTTATAAAAGATGCATCACTTCAACTGCGTAATAAATATGCTTCCGACTGGTATTTCTTTTAAGGATCCCACAAAGGGTCACACCCTGTTCTGCGTGTCTGACCTTTCCTGACTGGACCACATCTTAAAAAGTAAGTAGTTTGGTCTGCACCAGTTAACTTCCTGGTTTTCCTTATGAGATTTGCTATAATGAGTGTTGTCCATGACATAAAAACCATCTACTTAATACAAAATAGCCACAGAAACCAAGTTATTAATCACAGACAATACAGTAGGCTTTGAATAGTAACTAATTTCTAGTCACTTGTGTCGAATTTTAACCTGTGGCCCAACAAGGAGACAAGCATTTAAGGAAGCATATTATGAATTTACCACTGAGTACATTAATATGATATTTTGAATTGCATTGGGGTAGATGTTTATGTTCAGTGGTAATTTAAGTCCTGATTTGAATTTAATTTTTTTTGACAGGTTAATTACATAGAAGAAATGTAATTACAAAAAAGCGCTTACAAGGGCTGCAAGAACTATGTTCCTGTTTTTGTGTTATTATGTAACTGATGATCTTTATCATCCCTCGGAAGATTTCTATTTCATTTGCCATGTTCTTAAATAGCTGAGACAGATGAGGTGATGGGAAGGGTAAGAACATGACTACTCCTTGTCTTGTGCCGATAACCTATTGAAAAAGGCTTCTGAAAAAAGGTGAGTTGCACTGTTCTCTGAAGATGTCGTCTTTATTCCATCTTGATTTCTGCTGAAAGGCATCCATAAATTAGCACTCTCCACCAGCAGCCTCATTTTCTGCCCCAATGAACCTTGTCTGTCTAAAACTCAGTTACAGTCCAAGTCAGTGTTCGCAATATTCTTGAAGTGAACCAGAGAGGTCTTAATTACGTCCATCCTATTGAGATTATTGTGAGCAACAGAACCTTCCTTCTCTTGTCTATAATTCTCAGTGGGAAACCAATGTAGCAGTGCATATTCATTACCATTTCCATGTAAGGGACAGTCTCTGGATTTGGAGCCAGTTGCAACTTCTGTGAGGTTGCTACTATGAGTCCTCAGTAGAGAGCACTGCAGTAGTCCAGACACATGTGACATAGCCATCTATAGCCAGGCCTTTGATCACAAGGAGCAGGCAGAATTTTCTTGCCAAGTGGGATTGTATAATGGCCATTCCTGGCCCCTGCTATAATCTAATCAGACTAGAAAAGGCTGAATTCAAGTGATTTTGAGATTACAGCCCTCTCTAATAGCTATAGATGCCCTCTCCTGAGGTGGCAAACGTGAACCTAACTATATCAAAAGGTTTCCATATAAACACAGAGTCAACTGACTTCTTTAAGTTATGTTTTAGCCATCTTTTATTCATCTATACACTAAGAAGTTGGTCAACTACACTGAAAGCGACACAACTATGTCATCAGAATGCTGACATTTGAATACATAGTTTCTCCTCATATCCCCTAGTTACCCTTTTTACAGATGTTTAATTCTGTGGGGAGATGGGGTGGGGAAATCACTTTGGAACATGCTTAGAAGTCTTGGCCGTAAACTGCTCTTCTATCATGACTCTTGGAGGAAAGAATGAAAATATTACAGGACAATCTTGTCAGCTCCCACACAGGCAAAGTCTTGTAGTCCAATATACTGAAGGCACCAGAGAGTTTAAAATGTACTGAATCTGATGTTTTACCACTTTCCATGGCTATGAAGTCATTTACTGGTATGACTGGTGAAGATTCTGTATCCTTGCGAGGCCTTAAACCTACTGGGTGAGGACCAGAATACCAGCAGAGGTAAGATGTAGCTTGTTGCTATCTTCTTGGTGACCTTCTCCAGGAAAGAAAGCTCTGAAACCAGGTGACAGATTATTGCAATTCAATTAAAAACATTGTTTAATACTGGCTGGACTAAACCACATTTGAAGGATTCTACCAGATTACCCCTCCATGAGGAACATGTTGACATCCTCTGTGAGAAGTAGCTACCGGCATCAGTAATATAGCATAGTAGATGTTTATGAGACTAATAATCCTCCCTACTTTTAGGGCATCCTGACCAGTAAATTTTAACAAAAATTTAGGATTAAAAGAAAACATAGTAAGTCACGTTTGCTGGAGTCTTTTCAGTATTTAATTAAACTGGACAAAGCACTCAAGAATCCTTTGGAGAGAGAATTCATTCAAAATTATAGATACAGTTTAATGGAGTGTTACAAAGGGAGACAAGATGAAATAGTAAGCAGACCAGGAAACTGAGATAGGACTCCTCAGTTCTGCTGCTGAACAGGCTATATATTTGCTCTATGGCCTTTAGCAAATGTCTGGCTTGTAGTTTATATGTAATCTAAACTACAGGGATTTAAAACATTTGTCAAAGTTTGACAATGCTGAATGAAATCTGTACTCCCAAGTACAAAGTATTTTAACAAGTGCCAGTAAAAGATGTTATAGTTAATATTGCAGAAAAGGAGTTACCTTTATAACAACATCCTTCCTTGCCCCATTTTCACATGCTTTTAACTTTCACTTTATCAGCTTCAGTGAGAAAAAAATCCCTTCAGCTATTTCAGTTATAGCTAAATAAAAAGAGCTTCCCACTGTAAAATCATTAACCAATCAGTTTAAATAACTAGGAACCCAGCAAACATTTTAATCTGTGACAGACAGTCCTTGTTAGTTTAAAACTGGTTAGGATTTAACCAGGATGGGAGACTGAACTTTTTCTAGTTAGCTAACATACAAGAAAATTTCCTTAAGGCTACAGATTCAAAGAATTTTGTTATTTCAATCTTACACAATGCGATTATTTTAAATACAAGGTGCAGGAACAGTATCATCATTAAAACATAATTCAGGTTGACAATGTCAACATAAAAAAAGATAGAAAGGATTTTGGTTTTTGTAGCCTGTCCAGCACAGTCACTTAGAAAAGCCAAAATAAATAGCAAAGATTTACTATGTGACAGTTAAATTTTTGTCAGGACTGGAGTGAGATTAAGAGGAGTAAATTCCAAAATCAAGGACACTCCCCTTAGAACACCCTGTCCCCTGCCAAATGCACACAGCAGTCTCCTAGTAGATGGTTTACTCTGATGGAATAAAGGTGACAGTACCCAGTTTGTGATGACTGCTGCCTTCTGAGGCAGCTTCTTAATCCTAATACCAGGAGCATGAAATGGAGTGGAGTGAATTAAGAGTGAACAACTTCATACTTGCTTCCTGAACCCTCACTGGGCCAGTTTCCCTGCAGTAGAATTTAAAGAAATTGATATAGAATAGTTTCTCCTTGCTGTGCAGTATTTCCCAGACCGATCAAGGCTTCAACACTGTGCCCCTTCCCAAAAAGTTTGTCTCCAATTTGTCAACCATATTTTGTAAGAGGCCACTCTTCACTTTCTCCCAACTCTCTACCATTACAGCAATCACTGGACCTAAAAATCAGAAGAACTGTAGCATAGAAATGTCCATTCTTTCCCATTCCTACATCTCCTCCCTGCTCCTCCCTGCTCCTCAGCAGCATATAAACATCTTTCCTGACCCATCATAACAGCTCCTGAATGGCATGGAGGAAGCCACCAGCTTTAATCTTTTGCTAGGAATATTAGCACAAGTAAGACTTCTAGAACCTGTACACCAGTGGGGAAGAAGGGGAGATGAAGAGAAGAATCTATGAAACCATGTTGGTATCACCACCAACAGAGGTCCTGGTTTATCTGACCCAAAAATCTCCAAATAGCTTTTCACCATTAAAAGGGGGTAGTTACTAGGCACTGCTTGTAAATCAGAATTCTGCAGACAGTTTTAATTTGCCAAAGTTTTGGAGAATTAAGCTAAAGCAAAGCCTGCCTAGATGCTTTTGGTAATGAGCTTTTGACTCCCCTGGGCTCGTTTCTCTTTGAATGGGTCTTTGACAAATATGTCCCCCTTCCATACTACATAGATCTGAGGCAAAGGTTCTTAAACTCATGATGCTTTTTGATATTTAGAATGCACATGTCTAAGGTGGAAATGAACCAGAAAAAATGTTTACTTGTTTCCTTCAGCTTTGGGACTCCTAGAACAAATTTACATTATCTGTTGTTCAAATTTATGGAGGATGTGTGTGGATCTCCATCCTCTCAAGTGGGAATAGATCTTTTGGATGAAAAGAGTCAATATTTTCAATTCCTTTTCTCTGGGGGGTAGATTTCAGATGACTTTGCTGTTTTCTCTTCTCCTAGACAGTTGCACTACCAGAGAGCCAGGCGCAGGGTGTAAATTTAAATACCCTAATCCCTTTGCAGGAAGTTGATACCCTCTTTCTGTTCTCTTGGAGGTGACTGAGATAGAAGCAAGTGCATGCCAGATGGACTTGGCAAGATTCAGCTGGCAATATTTTATTGGCATGGTTAATGTCCCTCTGTAGTGGAATGTAATATGTCCAAAAGCTTGTGTTGTTTCTCTTACACAATCTTGAGGGAAGTCTATATGATCTGTGCCATGCATTTCATTAAATCTTGGAAAACCTTGAATTTATTGGGAAAGGTGAATGTAGGCAGGATCACCACCACATTGGAAAATTAGGCTGCTGCAGCCAGAACTTGACATTCTTTCTCTGGAGAATGAGGCTTGTCTCCACCTGCCTCACCAGTAGCTGTGGCTGGAGCATCGGAGTTGCCTGAATCGGCCAAACATTCCTCTAATGTGAGTGAGGCCTACCCCTGGACACAATGGATAAGGCTGGCTTCCTGGGTTCGGACTGAACACCCAAGGAATCCAGCATGGCCAGGGCTGATATGGATAGGAATAGCATGGTGGAGCACACATGAGGGATACACAGTGGGGTGATTCCTATGCGATCCTGATCTGTCCCTAGAATCTCTCCCCAACTCCCATTGAACTACTGTGGGGGGAGATGTAGGGCAAGCAAGTGAAAAGTCTCTCTTGTGCTCAGCAGAAGAGGAAGGAGGGGCAGGGGGAGAAGTATACTTCTTCTGTAGAGAGTCTTAACAGGATGGTGGCACAGGAGATAACTCTCTGGCCATGTAGAGAGGTTTCACAGAAGACAACTTGGGGAGATTGTTAAAAAGTCACTTCTGCAGGATGACTCCAGCACCAGGCCCACAAACTGGTCATTTGATATTGTGTACTGTCTGGATGTGAAGATACATCAAGTACCACACAGGAAGTCACTGCAGAGATGTAGGGTACAGCTACTGCTGAGGATACAGCCATTGCAGAGACACCAGAAACTTGGTGCCATGGTTAGCACATTCCTTAGATTTCAATAGTACCGCATGAGCTGCCTTGGACATTACTATGAGGTTACCAAAATGGAGTCTTCTCTAACTCCTGACCCCCCACTGACTGACCCTACAGCAAGTCACTGGGCTTGTCTATACAAATATTTTGTTTAGAGCAAGCTACTGTGTGAATCTTCCCGGCACTAGTCTGCCATGCACTAAGTGTCAGTGTGGACCCTGATGATGTGCACTAAAGATTCCTTAGTGTACTTTGAAATGGGACTAGATCAAAGGCATACTGACGAAGGCTAGGGCAGCATCATACAAAGCACAGATCTTAACCCCTAATGATTTAACTTATGCCATGATGCTAGCTGCTCAGGGGTGGGGACACAATAGATAAACATACTTACTAACTACACTGAATTTTTTTGTATGCCAGACAGGCAAAAAATAATGTAATTAACACCATTACATTACACTAAACTGAAAATCTCTCACTGCATGAGAAACAGACATTGCCATAGGTTAAGAAACCAAAGGGTAGTTGGACAGCTCCACCCTCACAGCAGAGTGTTTATGTTCTCAGGAGTAGGGGGGCATGCAAGGATACCTAGGCCACAGACAGGGAAACTTCTAGCCAAAGAGAATCTGATCATATAGGCATGGGGCATATGCCCATCCAGAGTGGAAACACTGTGAACAATCACTCAAAGATAAGGCAAGCATAGCTCAAAGACAGAAATGGTTCCAGGGTTTGTTATTTCCAATTGATATTTTAGTTTATCTTTTAAAAATTCCTCTGAACTATTTAAACTATTTAACCTAAAATCTTAAAATAAAACCTATTAGAAAAATGAATAGATAGTGACTTTATTTCCATTGCCATTTCCAGAGAAATGAAGAAAGTAGACCACCTGAACACCAAAAAGTACATTTTTAGAAGTGTTGTTTTAATTATCGAAGATATTTTGATTTTTTTAACCTGATAGCAGCTCTAATGCTAAAAGTATTTTCAGAAACTAGCGGTAACATTTTCCACTGAACCACTATATGGCACTGTTAGTACCATTTTATTATTTGTGAAGAGTACCCAAAGCTCAACACTGGTCTGCTCCACAAGATGCATCTCAAGGGGGGCATCAGCCCAGTTCCACCTGAAATGATCACCCCCTAAATTTTCCTGTTTATATGTTTTAAAGAGCAAGGACTGAGCAATTAACCTATCCCGTTCAGTTCATGCCTTCCCCACTAAGAATAGAATAAAATAAAAACAGCTATCTTCACAAGCAAAAGCAGTACTAAAAATTCCACCATACTAGTACTTTTGAAGTTGGAGCATACATAAACACCCTATTAAGGGCTTCTCCTATTGGTAGAATAAAGGATTCTATTTAGACTCATAGACTCATAGGTCAGAAGGGACCAATATGAT